>JADDOH010005323.1:0-63207 GCA_016648135.1 Agrypnia vestita | reverse complement strand
TCACCTGTATCTGGCCCTATGTCTCATTCTAGTGGTACGTTGGGTTCTAATGGATAAGGGGTTTGTAGAAGGTAGGTGTAAATGTATGTGTACGCGGAAAATGTGGTTGCTTTAAATTCGGCCCCTCCGTACCCAAAGGCTCATCGGTGACTGATCCCATCTTCCTTCTCCCGACACGAGTTCCGGATACGTTGACCTGAGCCTGGATGCGCCTTTTCATGTTGGGCCTCTTCTGTGCAAAGTACCGCACCATCCCTCGCGTCAGTGTCTGGCGTCCGGGCTCAGAGCCAGTTTGCCCCCGAATTCCAACTCCTCCAGGTTAAACTAAGTTAAACTACGGTATATATACTGAAGCTACTGTAAAGATGGTCCCGGGCCACCTGTCAAGTCAAAAATATGCGAGTGGGAGGGGGAGTTTCCTAGGCTCCCCAACCCTCGCCTGTGAGCAACTGCAGCCCATTGGCCATTCGCGACACTACAGTGACTGCAACCACCCTCCCAGGTAGTACTTATTATAATCTGGTATGCATCAATACGTTCAATCCATTCCAGACGAGGGAAGACATCCGCACGGGTGTTGTGCCACCCGTGAAGAGCCCCCTCATACATTACGTACGAATAGATACATACTAATAAAATATAATATACATACATATACTTACATATACAATACATAAATAAATACTTGTAATGGTTGGTTGCCATGTGGTTTCACGAGGCCATGACCCCTCGTATTAGTAGATGGAAAGGTGGATCTGGACAGTAGGGATATGCCTAGCCCCTGGCCAGGGATGTCGGTGTATTTTCTCCAAATGGTGTACAGCTAGAATCCTGCCATTGATGATGATGGGATCTGCCTAATTATCTCCGACTGATGTGTAACTGGAACCCTGCCATCACTGATGAAGATGATGTTGTCACTATCGAAACGTCACCTGATGATATTTAGCTGAGACACCGCTAATGATGATGATGATGATGATGATGATACTATCGAAACGCCTCCTGACTATATATAACTGGGACACTGCTAATGATGATGATGATGATGATACTATTGAGACACCTCCTGACGATATATAACTGGGACACTGCTATGATGATGATGTTGATTTGATGATACTATCGAAACGTCTCCTGACGATATATAACTGGGACACCGCTAACGATGATGTTGATGATGATACTATCGAAACGCCTCCTGACTATATACAACTGGGACGCTGCTAATGATGGTGATGATGATGATACTATTGAAACACCTCCTGACGATATATAACTGGGACACTGCTAATGATGATGTTGATGAAGATACTATCGAAACGCCTCCTGACTATATACAACTGGGACGCTGCTAATGATGGTGATGATGATGATGCTATTGAAACGTCTCCTGACAATATATAACTGGGACACTGCTGATGATGATGATGTTGATGATACTATCGAAACGCCTCCTGACGATATAAAGCTGAACCACCGCTAGTGATGACGATGATGATGATGATACTATCGCAACGCCTCCCGACGATATATATCTGAAACACCGCTTATGATGATGATGATACTATCAGAACGCCTCCTGACTATATGTGACTGGAACACCGCTAATGAAGATGATGATGATGATTCTATTGAAACGTCTCCTGACGATATACAACTGGGACACTGCTAATGATGGTGATGATACTATCGGAACGCCTCCTGACTATATATGACTGGAACACCGCTAATGAAGATGATGATGATGATACTTTTGAAACGTCTCCTGACGATATACAACTGGGACACTGCTAATGATGGTGATGATGATGATGATGCTATCGAAACGCCCCCCGACTATATATAACAGGGACGCGGCATATGAATAGACAAATAAATACCTAATTGATTAATGAACCATTCAATCAACAAGCAATCAATTAAATAAATAAATAGAAATGAATAAATAAGTTCGGCGTCGAGCACACGGGCCGCGCGATCCCTGGAAGTTCACACACATGCAGAGAAGGGTTAATTTGGGCAAATTAATTCGCCCCTATTATGGTCAGTACGGATTCGGCATGCAAACAAACACCTGTGGATAAAGGTATATTTAAAGTTTACGGTACAGGGGTTAACTTTCACTGTCGGCGCTCCTTCCGTCTCTGTCTGGGGTGTCGAACCCGAGACCATTCTTCTTAATCGTGCGCCACCTTTATATGTCGTTATAATCTCAAAACGGAAAGAGGATGACATGACTTACCCATCTGCCGCCGATTATATCCATTCCAGTGCATCGTAGTTTCACTTTATGTACCTCACTTTATACCTAAGGATTGCGAACACTTGCCTTGCACGCGCATACGATTCACAGGCCCCTAATTAACTATAGTTCGCGACCTAACCTTTGATCCTGCCATTACGCGCTTATAAGTTTCCGTAGCTGGGGCTTAGTATCCAGCCTCGGCAACTATACGGTGTATATACCTTAATCAAACCGAAACTAGACATTATTTTCTTTTCCTTGAATTTATATTCCTCGAGATACCGGAATTAGACTCTAGCTCGACAATTGTAAGTATTTATATATCTTAATAATACTGCAACATAGTCCTTATTTCCGTCTTACGTATCCGTACTTCCCGGGTCATCGAGACTAGACTCCAATTCTAATGATCATACTCTAATGATTATACGCACCGATATTTTTCATAAAACCCGTTACCCGTTAATTTCCGATGTTACAAATTCTTATATTTATCCGAAATACCGGGATTAAGCTTTGAATCTAGGATTCCATCCATTTATAAGTTTTAACAAACCCATGAAGCAACCACTTGTCCACTTGTTGTTGTTAAAGAATTGATTGCTTCTATAATAAAACCCCACTAGTCTACATCTTTATAAGGTCAATACATATTACTTTTAGGGTCCGCCGATTTAGTTTTATTCTTAATATTATTATTATTATTATTATTATTATTATTATTATTATTATTATTATTATTATTATTATTATTATTATTATTATTATTATTATTATTAATTAATTACACGGCTTAATAGCCTTTTACAACAGGTTTATACATAATTAAAATACAACAAACGATTAAATGTAAAAGAAAAATAAAGGGTATAAATGTAAAAAAGTATATATACATAGTTTAAAAATAATGAGGTTAGACATGTATGTAAAAAGTATATATGCAAAAGGTGTAAAGTAGCAGGTTTATACATAATTAAAATACAACAAACGATTAAATGTAAAAGAAAAATAAAGGGTATAAATGTAAAAAGGTATATATATACATAGTTTAAACGTAATGAGGTTAGAAATATATGTAAAAAAAGTATATATGCAAAAGTGTGAAGTAGCAGGTTTATACATAATTAAAATACAACAAACGATTAAATGTAAAAGAAAAATAAAGGGTATAAATGTAAAAGGTATATATATACATAGTCTAAACGTAATGAGGTTAGAAATATATGTAAAAAAAGTATATATGCAAAAGTGTAAAGTAGCAGGTTTATACATAATTAAAATACAACAAACGATTAAATGTAAAAGAAAAATAAAGGGTATAGATGTAAAAAGGTATATATACATAATTTAAACATAATGAGGTTAGACATTTATGTAAAAAAGGTATATATGCAAAAAGGTGTAAAGTAGTGATCTCAGAAATTTTTACTCACCGATAATATAGCAATATTAAATTTGAATAGCCAGCTATACATATAAAAAGATTTAAGACATTATATAAAAATTTAATATTTTGAAAAGAAATGATCATATAATGATTTTTTAAATTTTGAGAGAGATAGATTTAAAATGTCGACATATGTAGGTAGTTCATTGCCAAGTTTGTGCATTGATAACAAAATTATATTATTCTTAATATAATTTTATTATCATCCCGAATATTTGATATCCACTCTCCGGCAAATTTTAATATAGTTTAAATCATTTTAATATAATTTATCATTTTAATATAGTTTAGGAATAACGGGATTCTGTAATTTCTACAAGTATAAACAACCCCAATCTTACCAAATCCATTGTATGTAGTGAAAGACGCGGGACTTATATTCTTCCTAAAATGTAAAATGAACCCGGTCTAGATGAAACATCCTTATTTAGTTTCAGGACAACGAGGTTTACGCGTTCCACGAGGAATATGATATAACCCGATCTAAACGAAGGTAATTTTATATAATTTTAGGACAGCGGAACTTACAAATTTCATAAAGTATATCGTGAAGCCAATCTAGGCGGAGACACTACGTATATTTTAAACAGAGTAAGAGTTTAAATTTTACCATCAAGCCTAATACACCGCAAGAATGTCCTAGGCATAGTAAACAAAATAGCGGTCAAAGCTGTAGTGTTTCTATGTTCACACGTTTTAGCTCAAAACGAATACTATAATTTTCACATTTATAATACAAGACGCGAATTTCTAAACGAAACATTTTAAAATAGTTCCAATTGAAATCTACATGTTTCATATTTACTAAATGAAGGCGCGAATTCTAAACGAAACACTAACATTGTTTAAAACGGGACCCTATATTTATACATGCTTAAAATGAAACGCGAATTCCCGAACGATAGCATTTTATATAACTAAATGTAACGAAATCTTATATAGTTTATAAATAAGAAGACCCGGCCCCAGGCGGTTTATATATATATTTTCAATATAACGAGGCCCTACAACATCTTTATAAGTATAATACAACCCCGGTCTATCGAAACAATGTACTAGAAGTTTTTACATGTTTGAATACATGATACACGTTTTTTATACGCGTTTTTATACGCGAGATTTACGTTTTCGTACAATACGAAGTACCCCAAATTATACAACCGCGAAGTTTACATCACTCCTAAAGTATAACCAGAACTAATTGAAACATTTTTCATAGTTTAAGTCCGCGAGGCAAATATCTTTCATAAAATATAAAATACCCGAATCAAATTAAACATATTTTTACCTTATAGACTTTCCCCAACGCGCGTAATAATCCCGGCCACATGAAACGTTTTTATATGTTTTAATAGCGCGGGACCTATGTTTTCCTATATTATATAAGATAACCCGGGCCGAACGGAAGCAATTTTATATACTTTATAAAATAGTGAAACTTGTACTTCTGTAAAACCGTTAATAAACCCCGACCCCCACGAGATTATTTTATATAATTTTTTAGAATAATGAAATTTCATACATCTGTAAAATTGTAAATAAGTCCCGATTCTCACGAGATTATTTTATATAATTTTCTAGAATAATGGAATTTGTACACCTGTGAAATTGTAAATAAACCCCGATTCTCACGGAATTACTCTATATAATTTTAAACGAAATGAAAATCTAGATTATTATGGGCTGAACCTGATACCCCGCGAGATCAGCTATATATTTTTCACTAGACGTATTTTTAATCCCAGAATTTATTCGCTATAATTTTAACGGACTCTTACTATTAAACATAAACAAAAAAATTATTAAAATAAACTAAATATTCTTTCGATAACTAAAATAAACCCGGTCTAATCGAAACATTTCATATAACGAAATATTATATGCCTTGCGAATGTAAAAATTAAAATGAGACCTCGCGTATTTAGCAAAGATAGGTATTTTATAAGACTTATTTAAAATCGAATCTGTTAGTAACAACTCCTTTATCTTTTAACAGCTTCCCGCGTGATTAGCGTAAAATAGGTATCTTTATAACGCACAGCTAGTTTCCAGAGATCCGCCAATACTATACTTAGTAAAACGAAAATTTAACTAAATTTGAACTCTATCGTTTCCTGAAATTCTGCGAATATTATTCTGTGAACCTAGTAAGACGACAAAAATAATTAACTTTATAGAACATAGTGATTTCCGAAGTTCCGATATGCCAGATTAATTACCTTTATAAAATAAAATCAAACCCGTACTCTGAGTTAAAACTCTTTTGACAGGACCTCGCGTATTTAGCATAAGATAAGTATTTTATAAGACTTATTTAAAATCGAATCTGTTAGTAACAACTCCTTTATCTTTTAACAGCTTCCCGCGTGATTAGCATAAAATAGGTATCTTTATAACGCACAGCTAGTTTCCGGAGATCTGCAAATATCAGTTCTATATATGCCGGACTAATCAACTCAATAAAGCGCAGTAATTTCCGAAGTTCTAATATGCCAAATTAACTACCCTTTATAAAATAAAATCAAACCCGTACCCTCCTTTTCTTTTAATGTGAGCAATAAACAATGTCGAAGAGTATATTTACCCGTACACAACTTTCACTTGAAGTTAAACTATAATTTCCAACCACTGAGACACTCTAAGTCGACGGTAACTTTCACTCAAAAAAACAACCGACGCGGATTTCACACCACCGTAGACGTTCACACCGACTGCTTGAATTCTGCTGTCTCTTGACATTTTAAAACCCCCCTAGCGGGAAAGGTCCTAAGTCGTGTGTTTCCAGGATTTTCAATATTCTACTTCCCTTGAAACCTAAATCTTTGTTCCTAAGATTCAATTTGGCAAAAAAAAACCATATCTCCCCTCGGATATGTCAGTTGATCCCACCTCCTGTTGCCGTCTCTGTCTCCGTCCCTGTGCCTGTTTGGGGACGGACTCAGTGGCTTCGGACGATTTGAACTCGCTTCACAAGCGCGATAATTAATTTTTAATATTTAATTTCTAAGTTCAGTCCATATTGTCGTTTGATCAACCGTAACCACAATCTATCGGGTACTCCCCTAATCATAGTTGATGTTTCTTCATTATCTACCATTATCATGTCCCGTTCCCTCGTATTTTCACTCGTCTTTATCGGAAATTTAACGATCCTTGGCTGCTATATCATTGTATCAATTTCCCTACACTCACCATGTACACACTGCATACCTAGATATAACAATCGTTCAAAGGTACTATACCTAATTTTAAATTAATTTTGGGCGATCTTTTCTCGTGGATCATCCAATGAATCCTGTCTTATGCCCGCGGCTCCCCGCGCACAGGGACGTATTAGGTCCCTCCGTTGCGGAATTTAAACATAATTTGTAACCATTTATTATTATTTTTATTGGCAGTAAGATTGATCCACAAAATAACTATGTTACATAGACAGTGAATATTCTCGAACAATATAATACTGGAAGAGTACTATTCGCTATAACACAATAAACTATTAATGTAAGTTAAATTAAATTTTTAAATTCAGTGGAAGATTTTTAAGATCGTTTTGCTTTTAATTTTTCCCAAAACAAAATAAATAAATAAATAAATAAACACACAGATACACACTCACACAACCCACTATTGGACATGTTTTTATTATTCTTTTATCGATTGTATGTATGTGTTTTCGCGTAATTGGCCCAAAACTCTGTGCATCAATTATTGTCTTTTCTTCAAAGATTGATTAATTATATGGCTGTAAGAAACCCAATAAATGAAAACAAATAAAACAAATAAGTAAATAAACCTCCAGTGCCGCAGGCAAGGCGTCGGATTAATTCAGTGCTTATTTATTGCCAAGGTACTGGACGCCTCCGCTGATAACTATATACCACTCACCATGTTCTTAGAGGTGTGTTGAAAGATTGCTAGTATCTGTCGAATCGGTCTCAAGTAGTTGTCTGTATTTGTACGTTTATCATTATTACATGCTCTTGCTATATCCGTTCCACTTCACATTATTGTTCCTCCCGTCTTCGAATTTCTATCACACTATGTTCTCCTATGTTTTTGGTACTTATATGCTTGCTTTTTACTTGCATTTACTCCTATATATATTTGTTTCATTTATCCATCCATCTATAAGATCCCCATACGCTTTATCCTTTTATTTCATGTGTATATGGGCCGCAAATTCATATTATTTTATTTACAATATTCTTATCTGGATACACTTGTTCAATTATGTTTTGTGGTTATTACTACCAAACCCGGCGAAATCTGAGCTAGAATAGCCAATCGTATACACGTTACCCGTCCTGTTGAAACTACGCTAACGTCGGACAGGTTTGTAGTGATTACATAGTTAATATATTGTATCTATATTCGAGTATATTATTTTCTTGTCGTGCCATTAATATGCTTACACGTTATCGTTATCTCTTTCCTAACCTGTATATACCGTCATTGCACAATTACCTATCTGTTGTAAAAGCCTGAAGAGCGTTAGTCTACAGATAAATATAATAGAATTATAGTTAACTTTTCTACCCGCCTACGTTATTCGACTCCCGCGAAACGAAAATGAATCATTATTCGCTCCTCGATAGAGCGTCAGTCTACAGATAAATATAATGGAATTATAGTTAACTTTCCTATCTGCCTACGTTATCCGATTCCCGCGAAACGAAAATAAATCATTATCCGCTCAGTTAAGGTCACCCCTCTGGTACATCGTATACGTTTTAATCCGTGCTTCACGGCCAATTCCTATAAATTATTTATGGGGCGTTTTCCTCTCGCGATCCCCCGATTAGACCTGCCTTCCTTACTTTTGCTCATATTCTGCTATCTCTCTTGGGCGGCAATCCACTCGAGACCACGATTAATGACACTTAAACGGTTTCAAAAACCCAGCAAAAAGTCAATAATTCAGAAACCTCGTGGAACTGTCAATATCATCGTCACCTTAGAGTAGACGTTAATCGGTTTTTTAACGGCTTAAACTGCAATAACCGCGACCTAAATCTCTGAAAACCATGTTCAGCATTTTTTATGGGAAGCACATGTGGACCGCTCGGACCGCATCGATCGTCAACCATTTGTACCAAACACGGCTTTACCACAAGATTAATATGATTTATAAGAATTGATTAGTAACTGCCCGTAACCTATATCCGATCAATCGCTACTAACTCCCTCCCAATACTAGCGTTTCATCATCCGCAAATTTTTGTAGCCCCAATACTCCGCCAGGTGGGCTTAGCTCAATTTTTCCCGCGTAGCATTTAAATCATCTTAGATTTCAAAATAAAAATAATAAAAAAAAAAAATCTATAGAAACAGGTGATTCATCACAGTCTTCCGACAATTTATTATAACCTTTTGTTTTACGCATTTGCCTCGGCTATTGAACGGTTCGGCACTCACCTTGGCCACCTTGTGCAGCAGCGCCGTGGTGGAGGACGTCTTGAAGAGGCCCAGCGCGCGGCGCCGGAGCCCCTGGCCCAGGCAGGCCTCCACGGCGGCGCACAGGGCTGTCACGGCGCCCGAGTCCTCGCGCACGCCGCGCCGCGTCACGGCCTCCTCCATCACCTGCTTCACCTCCCGCTTCACGTTGCCGATCAGCCGCTCCTTGAAGTCGGCCGCTTCTGGAAGCAGCGCCAAACGCAACGCGCTTAATGTCCATGTACGGCAAGCAAGGCAAACGTCACAAAACTTATAAAACTGGGAAGACTTCGGTCATGTGGAGAGAATGTCCGATCAATAAGCACCAAAGTCCCTGCTGAACTCAAGGCCAATAGGGCGAAGGAGCTTAGGAAGGCCAAAACTAAAAGGAAAAATCAAAACAATGCGTAGTGACAACGTCCTCAAAGATATCTCTGCCTTAGAGCTTCGAAACTGGAGAGAGCTGGCACTAGACCGAGATGAGTGGAGGAAAATTATTGAGGAGGCCAAGACCCACCAAGGGTTGCAGTGCCAAGAATGATGATGATAGCAAGCAAGTAAGAAAGGCACACAGCTAGGCGGGAAATGTGTACTCACACGGCAGGAATTCCGTTTATTGAAGTGTGTTTACTTAGTTAGAACGATTGTGATCATTTTTGTATTGGGAAAACAAAAAGAACCTTCTGTTTGGTCTTCTGGGGATTATACACTCTGGGGTACTCACACGCAGGAATTCCGTTTATTGAAGCGTGTTTACTTAGTTAGAACGATTGTGATCATTTTTGTATTGGGAAAACAAAAAGAACCTTCTGGTTTGGGTCTTCTGGGGTATTATACACTTCTGGGGTACTCACACGGCAGGAATTCCGTTTATTGAAGCGTGTTTACTTAGTTAGAACGATTGTGATCATTTTTGTATTGGGAAAACAAAAAGAACCTTCTGGTTTGGGTCTTCTGGGGTATTATACACTTCTGGGGTACTCACACGGCAAGAATTCCGTTTATTGAAGCGTGTTTACTTAGTTAGAACGATTGTGATCATTTTTGTATTGGGAAAACAAAAAGAACCTTCTGGTTTGGGTCTTCTGGGGTATTATACACTTCTGGGGTACTCACACGGCAGGAATCTCGTTTATTGAAGCGTGTTTACTTAGTTAGAACGATTGTGATCATTTTTGTATTGGGAAAACAAAAAGAACCTTCTGGTTTGGGTCTTCTGGGGTATTATACACTTCTGGGGTACTCACACGGCAGGAATTCCGTTTATTGAAGCGTGTTTACTTAGTTAGAACGATTGTGATCATTTTTGTATTGGGAAAACAAAAAGAACCTTCTGGTTTGGGTCTTCTGGGGTATTATACACTTCTGGGGTACTCACACGGCAGGAATTCCGTTTATTGAAGCGTGTTTACTTAGTTAGAACGATTATGATCATTTTTGTATTGGGAAAACAAAAAGAACCTTCTGGTTTGGGTCTTCTGGGGTATTATACACTTCTGGGGTACTCACACGGCAAGAATTCCGTTTATTGAAGCGTGTTTACTTAGTTAGAACGATTGTGATCATTTTTGTATTGGGAAAACAAAAAGAAACTTCTGGTTTGGGTCTTCTGGGGTATTATACACTTCTGGGGTACTCACACGGCAGGAATTCCGTTTATTGAAGCGTTTACTTAGTTAGAACGATTGTGATCATTTTTGTATTAAGAAAACAAAAATAAACTTCTTGTTTGGGACTTCTGGAGTATTATGCCGCGTTATTAAGACCTTTCTGGCCGATGTTTCATCAGCCTGATGATGGACCCTGCAATGGGAAAGTCGTAATAACACGGCATTATACCCCAGAAGACCCAAACCAGAAGACTCTGAGTGACCGTGCAAACCTAAGAAAATTCTTAACAAAAAGAAACTTTGAAATAAGAGTTAAAGAACAAATCAAAGCTTTAACTAGCAATATTAAGTCGGATGTTGCAAAACACTTAATAAAAAGTGACCATTCATTTAATATTAATGCAGGTTCAAAAATGTAACATACTAGTTTTAAATAATCACACATAAACAGATAAATAATCAAGAAATACTTGAAATTAGGAAAAGTGTCAATAATTCAAATATAATAAATAAGTAGACAAAATTTGCGCACAACCCACTGTTGAATATATTTCCACTTGAGAATCCATCCCCCTCCAATGAAATTCCCTAATTAACACCTCCAACCCCTCCCCCCACACCCCCTACCCGTAACACACTTGCACGGTTTATCTAGAACAATGTTCTCGAAACATGTAGATTTTATGTCTAATAAAGTGGTGAAAACAAAGTGATTTGTGCTTTATTTTAATAATAATGTCATCACGATTTCAAACCTTGATTCAGAATAAAAAATATTCAAACAATTAAGAACACTTGCCAGTCCAGTAAGAAAAGAATACAAAAAAGTAGTTATATGTCTCCCAAAATTATAGGACGACACAGTAAGACAATGATAATAAAGATTAATTTAACAGACATAGATAAATTTAATGATTATAAGGAGGAAAAGTTAAAGTAAACGGCAATAATTAGTAAAACGTATAATGTATATAATGCACATTGTCAGGAAGGTGACGAGTTTCCAGTGTCTAGTTAAATGTTTCTCAAAATCATAAGACGACACAGATAAGACAATGATAATAAAGATTAATTTAACAGACATAGATAAAACTCAGTGATAATAAGAAGGAAACCAAAAAATAAAAGTAAACAGAAATAATTAGTAATATGTATAATGCATTTAATGCACATTGTCAGGGAGGGGGACGAGTTTCCAGTATCTGATCTCACCATACCACGATACTCTTCATATTTCATACGTTTTAATTAAAATATGATTTACGAATGATAATTTAATGTCAATTACGTCGCTATCAATGTCCTTCACTAATGTAACAATGTCCGTCACTAACGCTGCTGTTTTCACAGCGCTGAGGCCAGCACGGTTGTCGCTAACCATCTGCAGTTTAGCGCGCCATTTATGAACGGACCAGTCCGACGGATTGGCGCGCCACCATCGACCGCGCTACGACCAATCCGCGCGTGAGTGGTAGTAACGAGCCGGTCCACTGTCTCGGGCGGACCCGACCAATCCGCGTGCGTGTGCAAGGCCGATTGGTCGGCCGACTCGTCAGTCAGTGCCATCTTGATGCGCTTGCAAGATTAACGTGTTTTTGTAAAAAAAAATGTCCTTCGACGATAATAAACAGTTTGAAGAGGAGTTTTTCTCGAATAGCATAGTTAATCCACCGACGATCACAGTTATTTTAGCCTTCTTGGATAGCGCTGGCGACATGTTGAAACGCGTCAGGGCTCGCGGTAATCTTTCTTGGAACGAAGGGTCCTGTCATTGTATCATGTCAGATCGATCCTTTGTTTTCCAAATAATTCATAACCTTTTTGATTCTCCTGAAATCACCAGCTTGCTAACTTTCCACGTCCCATTCCGACCTACCAGACAGAAGTACCTCTTTTCCCTTCCAATTTATCAAACCAACAACAGTAAATCCTCTCCCATTCCACGCATATGCTCAGATTATAATTACCTCTTAAATTCAATAGATATTTTTAACACTAAATATGAAGAGTATCGTCATATGGAGAGGCAGATACTAGAAACTCGTCCCCCTCCCTGATCATGTATATTATTATATACATCACGAGCCCCTTTTTGTCTATGTTAAAGTTAAATTTGGAACAATCGGTTCAATGATGTTTTATCTGTCATTATCAAATTGACTTATCTATGGTTATGTCCTATTTGTGTTATCCTTTAAATTTGGGAGACAATTAATTATTTTTTTTGTATTTCATCTTACCAGACGATTGTCTCCCTGTTGGATGACCGAATAAAATAAAATAAAGTAACCCATAAAAACCAAGTTTTTATTATACTCCCTTTGTTTGTAAAATATAACAATAATTAAAGACGAATTAAAACATATAACATAACACTAAACTTACAGCAATTTAATATATTTCTAAAATGTCAGATGTTTTGAGCTTTGATAAGACACTTCATGCTTTGAAGATTAAATTCTAAAAACATTTGTCAGTCAATTTAGTAATAGTAGTGAAGTACCTATTATGCATACCGACGGAGTAACTCAAATTTAGAAAATATTCCGCGACGTTATTGGGCCGCCGTAATCAAACTTTTCTAATGATTCCAATTTGAAAAAACCAATAAAATTTCTAAAAATCCGAAATTATACTATAATTATCAATTTTTTAACGAAAATTTGATAGATCTTCTTGATCGTCGCCACGAGTCTGCTTGCCAAGTTTCGGCTCGATTGGATCACGGGAAAGGGGTCAAAAATCGATCCAAAGTTTTTGTTGACGGCAAGCCGGCAAGCAAGCAGAAGCCACGAGTTAATATAAAGGGAGTAAAAAAAAAAGTCCGTTTAGTGTATGGGCAACGCCGGATTGGTCCGAGTCGTGAGTCGGGTAGGGGTCCGCGTAATGGATGCCGGGCTTTTGAATCAGTTGTATCGCTTAGCGATTTAGGAGTTTCGTGATAAAGACTTGTACGCATTCTCTGAGTTTCATTTACTACCTAGCACGACCCACAACAGAGGAACCCAAAAAAAACCTACTGAAATGGAAATAATACAAACAGCGAAGAACGAAGCTGAATTCGTTTTATCCAATCATTTCAATTAATTTTATATTTTGTTTGATCGTACAGTATTGGAATTGTTCCACCTGAGCCTAGATACGCGGAATCCAAATTCAAGCTTATATTTGTTTTGGGCTTATGTGCTCGTTTGCAAAATAGGAGAATAAAATATGAATATTTGAAAATTCAAAATACATAAATCAATCTCGTATCTCGTTTACTAGAAAAATATAACAAGCTTGTGTTGTCAAAGGACAAATAAATTGTATTTTCCATCATTCATTTCTATTATTATTTGCTTTGAGAGCAAACTTCCTCGACATTTTTTTGTACAATCGACCGATCGATACAAAATTTTTGAGAGGATTGTATATATCCCCTATATATTTCATATACAAATATTTTAGGAAGAATTTGTATATACTTATTCCTGCGTAGGTATACTATCGAATCTGCAAAAATTCGATTTTTGTTTTACTATCTTAAACCATCCGATTTGCTCAATATTTTCGTGTATTGTTTTAAAAATGTTTATTTCTCCTTTTTTTGACACGAAAATTCTTTTTTTTTTTTGACATTGAAAATAGAGAGTAAATTAAATGGTTTAAGAACAGCAGATTCTTGATTTCAGCTATTTAATGAAAGTACCTACTGTGTATTGTGTCTTAAGGGGGAATACCTACCTAGAAATTATGAATAAATCGTTTTTTAAATTTTTGCATTTTCTTAATGCTTGATGTCTTTAGAATATCTGGTGAAAAATTAAAGCTACAATTCAAAAAAATTACAATGTTATAGCTGATAATAGTGGCATCTCTTTGTTTATTTTCATATATTGCTCAATTTTCAAACGCGTTTTACTAGAAACCATGTTTTGAAAATCGGTGACCAAAATATCTCGGCAACCACTTAACCGATCAACTTGAAACTTCTATTAGTTATTATATACATAATTATCTAGTCTTTGTAGTAAGATTTTTTTTTAAATGACTTAGTTTTTTTGTCGGCATAATAAACCCGAATGTTTCCCTAAAAAACGCTATTTTAAATTCAAACGCCCGCCATTTTCTCAAAAATCTGTATTTTCAAAAACCCCTACGTCAAAGACTAAATTATAATATTAATTTTGATAATCTTTTTGCTATTTTTTATTCTGATGATTACAGACGAAATGGGAGTGGTCACCGCGGAGGACCTTTTTTCGGCAGTCGATAAAACCCAAGAATTTTCCGCCAATTTTTTATAATTTTTTACATATTTTTGAAAATATGTACTTTCATATAGAAATGATACAAATTCCATAATTTATATAGGTTTTCTTTAAAAAAAATCATAAAAATTGTCCGCTTTCGCGCTTCGTAGGTAGGTTTTCCCCATTAAATACGATTAATTTTTAAATAATCATTAATTGAAGTAAACAAGGTATTAACCATGTAAAAACTGTGTATTTTAAAACATATATTGTAAGCATACTAACTATAGCTTTGGCAATAATTTTAAAAATATTGATATTTATTTATTTATTAATTAATAATAAACGCCCTAGTGGGCTTTTACAGTACAAGAAAATTAAAAGAATTTTTATAAACCTAACATAAAACACAATAAATAATTCAAAATAATAAAATAAATAGAACATATTTAAGATAAATGAACAATATAAAACATAATAAAATAACAATAGAAATGAACAATATATATTGTTGTGAAAACTGTATCACAAGTCGTGCTTATTTAAATAATTTAATTAAACACCAATGGAAACCTCGCGAGCGAGCAGGTCTTTGACTGCGAGGAAAAGAAAATTCAGATAATTATCTCCATTCGAAATTTCCCACCGAATCCGTCCGAGAAGAAAAAATAAACCTGGAAAATAAAATGATGTTTCTTAGGCCAATGGAACTGATAAACGTATCGTTAAATATTCCTGTTGCTAGGCCAGAGCCAAGCGCGTGATCACCCCCGGGACTTACTTCTCGAACCTCCTACGAGCTGAATGGTCCACGTCCATTAATTATATTTTTACTAAATCTAATCGTAAATCTAAGGTTTCTTTATTTATTTATTTATTTCTATTTTATTTTGGGGAAAATTAACATCAAATCAACATATATAAAATAATGGTTTAAAAATTATGCCAATTACAAATTTTCCACTGAATCTAGTAATTTAATTTAACAGCGAGTGGAGAGGGAGGAGGGGAATGTGGGACGGGAGTAGAAGGGAAGATGTATTGTACGAATTAGTTTGGGTGCGGTTGTGTAGATGTTGTTTGTTTTGTGTTTCTTATCGTTGAGTTGAAAATGTCAATGTGGTGATAGTTTGTATTAAATGAATCTGTGGATCTGTACATAAAGGAGTTTCGTTTTTTACTTCATACAACCTATTAGTATAAACATGAAGAAATGAATTATAATTAATTAAGGATTAATTAAAGAAGTCTCGCAGAGACGAAGCTAATTTATATATGAGAAAAGTGGATGGAAGTCTCTTACACGATAGCCCAGGGCTGACAGCCTGTATGAGTTGGCTTAAGTGATCGCTCTACACAATGCAACGCTCACCAATTCCATCCTAAGAACATCAACACATCATCAAATTTTTGAAAATTCTATATATATATATGAACATCCACACATATATATATGATTCTATATATACGAAATCGGGAATCATTTATATATTTCTATGGTCTCTGCTAGAGACATCTGTTGTTTGTTTTCTCATTGACAAGTTAGTATACATAGCTTTTGTAACTGGTAATGAAACTTACTTAATTTTTTAATGTGGAGTTTTTTTATCAATATTCCTTTTAACGTATATACGTTAAAAGGATATTGATAGTAGGTATATTTAATAATTCTTTCGAATTATTAAATATACCTATTAGAATACCCTGAAAATCACAGATTTCTCATATTTAAATAAGCTTCGTCTCTGTGAGACTTCTATAATTTATCCTTAATTAATTAATCAACCCTCTGGGGACAAAACCCAGTAACTGTATTCTTAGAACGCACTTTCATATAAAATATTGTGTGAATTATAATTATTTATGATATTTCTTTTTTTTGTTTTATATTTTAGCATTTAAGAGATAAATAAGTACAGAAAAAACTATCATTAAATCTTTTACAAAATACAGAATGCTACCCACTGCAGCTTACAAATACACTAACTACTACAGTGGGTAGGAGTAGTGCTTGACAATATTATATGAACTAGCTTACCGTCAAAAATGACGGAACAATGATTCGCGTTTTTGCTAAGCCCTGGTATATTATTCTGTCATTCAATTCACAGCTAAAAAAACGAAATTAAACGGCCAAAGATGGGGCTTGAACCCCGGGCCAGCAAACCCGAAAGTGGCAACGATAATGATGTTGCTATCACCGAACCTGCATTACTTGCCAAATATACAGTATATATAGGACTTAGCAAAGACCCGAATCATTCCATGTTCCGCCGAATCGCCAGGGTTTAGAATAGTACGTTTAACTAACTTTATTAAAAAAATGAAAAAAAAAGTATACTTTTAACAACGTGCCATGAGCAAAAATCGAGCTGTAGCCCCGTTGATGGGCCCTGCTAGAGAGATCAGAAACACAAGACAGAGTAGCCCAAAAAATTTCAAACTGATGAGTCTGAAAGACCGTGAAAAACCTGAGAACACATTATTTAATAGCCGCACATCCTTGAAAAATCACGGCAAATAATAATAATTAATAACGACCCTCGCGTGACTGCGCAACATGAGCCGCGCGCTGATTGCATGTCACACTCTAATTATCTTAAGTTGTCATTCCAGCAAGTTACGGACAGTCGACGAAATTATTATATTTAATAATAATTATTGGATAATGTTTGAAATTTTTTTCGCCCAAAGTAGAATGTTTGCCTCAAAACTACCGCGCAGATACTAATAAAAATATTAAATAATTAATGATTATTTACTTGATTTTCAAATTATTTTTGACTGAATTTTTTTCATCACCATTTCACCGCGATATTTTTGGCAATGAATTGATAAATAAGATTTATACATAAATTCGAAACCCGATTCAATATTCGCACAATCCTGTTCGAACCACGAGAAAGAAATGTTTTTAAACAAGATTCTCAAAATAAATATTTAAGAAGAAATTTATCGCCGAACTCTCTGAATAACGTCAAAGTTTGATATGGAGCTGGACCAAAAGTTCAGATTCGCAACAAACTTTGATATACGATTTGAAGGATACCTATGGCATTTTTTTCTGAAAGTAAATTTTTACAAATACAATACGGCGCTGATTGTCGGGGGGCGCTCGATCTCTTCTTCGTCTTCCTGTGCCCTATCCTTTCAACGGACGTTGGCTGTCATCACTTTATGTACTGCGATCTGACGTATGACGTAGACTAGCCAAACCACCGTCTCAGGTTTTTCAGCCATTTTTTTATTAATAGAATGTTAGTAAACTTAGTAAAAAAAAAACTACCAGATTTACGGTCTACCGGTTTCGGGACGTACCCATCTCTTCGTCAGGACCAACACTACACTACTATATTCACAACACTATACACCCCAACCATAGTATTGTTAAACTATCACCACTATTGATCACATGCGTGTTAATCTTGTCAGAGACAAGCATGCACTTGTCACGTGCACATTGTCTCGGACAAGATTAACACGCAAGTGATCAATAGTGGTGATAGTTTAACAATACTATGGTTGGGGTGTATAGTGTTGTGAATATAGTAGTGTAGTGTTGGTCCTGACGAAGAGACGGGTACGTCTCGAAACCGGTGGACCGTAAATCTGGTAGTGGTTTTTACTAAGTTTACTAACATTCCGTTATTATGTCTAACAACAAAGTTAATGCTTTAAATATTAATAATATTAACAACATTTTTATATTTTTTATTTTTAATACATACAAGGTACAACGATTCTTTGTATATTCTTTTTTATTACCACTTGTTTTCTTTTGTACTCTTTTATATTTCACTACGTACTTTATGGATTCCTTTATACTTATTATTTATATTCTCTTGTGTATATACTTTATGTATGTTGTCTTGATTACTAATTTTTAAATAAAAGTTGGGCGGGCCGTGCCGCCTCGCAACGGTTTAAACGACGGGTGCGGGGCAGCGCGGTCTTGCCTGGTGGTATCAAAAAAATTCAATCTGGAGACGAATTAACAGGACCGATATGGGAGCGCAGTGATAGGACGCTCTCCTGAATACGCTGGGTAAGACTTCAGCGAGACGTCGAGGTTCACTTCTCAGTAAAATATGCGGTTCGTATAAAATATCTGTTTCATTTAACACATGAGTAGGTATGTCTAATGCCCGTAATAACAAACTTAAATTACAAAATTTTCATTGTTCTGATTACTTATTTTTCTTTATTCATCCGAACAATAACAATTATTGACAGGTTACAGCTAGTTTTTTTATAAAAGTGTATATTTTTTTAAATATAATATTATTTTCTAATTTGTAGCCTTCGTTACGTTCAATCTTTTAATCAATTCGAATTACGTTGAAGATGTGTTTCTTTTCTAAAACCTATTAATCTTAAAACACTTTTATAATACCTAATACAAAACGACGTTTAAATAACGCGTCAGCATTTCGAATATTTTTCCAACAATTAAATTGATTTTGTAAAATTAATGAATGATTACTGTATTGTCATTCGGAGTACGTCTTGTTAGTCAGGGAGTGGATCAAATATTGATTAGAAAATGTTGTGGCTGACAGACAAGTAAAGCTAAATGAACTTGTAAAGATCGTTGCTCTTCTTGGAAAACACTCGCAATCTAAGGCTTTATTGTATATTAAAAATTAAATATAACCCGAATCATATTTATTTTGTTTTCACTGTCATTCCGGAAACATTTCAGTCTACCGTCATTATTAATGTTATACTCGACAAGCGGTAACAAGGTATCGCTAAAATATGTTCTGTCTCAAGAGCTGTTGTACAACGGGAAAAGCGAATATCAAAGTTACGGTCAGCACTTTATATTATAATTGGATACGCCACCCCGCCACGTTATGGTTGCCTGGCACTCACGTACAACAAGATGTGCTGTAATTACATTGAAGGGATGTTGGAAATTCCGCGAAAATCTGTGGTTGTAAAAATATTTTACATGATATTCATTTTAAACATGGTAAACCAAAATAATAGTTGTTTTTAGTAATGATGTTGTACTCTGAAGAAAAGTTGTGTTAACTAAATCGCGTGAATAAATAATAAAATTGAATAATTTATCCACTCCTAACCTAACCTAACTAATGAAATTGTAGTTTTCTATTACCGGTTAGTTTAAAGTTCGATATCTTGCATTCGACTTTGAATTTCATATTCAAATTATCAAACATAATAATTTCGATGTCTTAATTTTTTTAACACTGACGCTATTTATGTTATAGAACTCCATTATTTTAAATTCAAAAATAAAAAATCAAAACACGATTTTTTTTGAGTTCAAATTTATTTTACCACACACAGGACGATCGTTTCGGCTTATTAAGCCTTTATCAACTGATGAACATAGTACATATTATTGAGTTTATATACAAAACATATGTTTTGTATATAAACTCAATAATATGTACTATGTTCATCAGTTGATAAAGGCTTAATAAGCCGAAACGATCGTCCTGTGTGTAGTAAAATAAATTTGAACTCAAAAAAAATCGTGTTTTGATTTTTTATTTTCGAATTTAAAATTTCGATGTCTGTCCGTCTGTATATTTGGCTTTTATATTATATTTCGAGCTTTGTCTTATAAATCATAATATGAGTCAAAACTCGAGCTTACGGGAGGAGTTGTAAATACAAGCCAAATTAAAGTACAAAAGCAGAAACCATTTAGAAGCAGTAATTTTTTATACAGAAACCATTGAGACATATGGGCAATGTTGTAATACATCGTTATCCATAATCAAGGATTTGACTTCCTTCTTAAACTGTTCGTATTTTGGAATATTCCTTTCTTGAAATTTGTTTCGCGACAACAATGTATTGTACCATTTAACTCACAAGTTAACTCCTTATTTAACTCTCTTAGTAGTTGTTATACAGGATATCTCGTGCAAAGCTAGTAGCAGAAACTTCGGGGGAGTCTTCATCGTGGAATTTTGAATAGAAAATATTCTTTACGATTGGGCGAAATGTCGCAGTTACGAAGATAAGCGACATCAAATTTTGCATTTTTTTAAAAATATTTTTGATTGATTTTCAGTAAAATATTGGAGTATCACTACAGTAACTTTCTTCTTCGTCTTCTTCATCAGCCTCCGTCTTTCCACTGCTGGATATAGGCCTCTTCCTTATTTTTCCATTCTTCCCTGTTGTTGGCTAATTGTAGCCATTTCTTTCCCCCCACAGCGACAATATCATCGGCCCATCTCTTTTGAGGTCTTCCGATGCCTCTTTTATTTTCCCAAGGTCTCCATTTCAGAACTCTGGGAGGCCATCTTGTAGTATCCTATCTTGCAACGTGTCCTGCCCATTGCCATTTTAGCTTCGCTACACGATCCATGATATCCATTACTCTAGTTCTGCGCCTAATTACGTCGTTTCTAATTCTCTTAGGCTTACTCCAAGCATGGATCTCTCCATGAAGCTCTCAAAAGCTCAAAAGCTCAAAAAGCTCAAACAGTAACTTACATGAAATATTTTTAAAAAATAACTTTGATATAAGTCAAATAAATTTATTAAAACCTTTGTTTATTAAAAACTATTATAAGCGAAAATTTGAAAAATATTTTTTGTATTGTGTACTTGTATTGCGTTGTCAGAAAATCTGCGATTGCTCACCAACATACGATTCAGTTAGATTGGGAATTAAGGATAAGAACAATTAACTCAAAGTCCGTTTTAGGTTCACTTGTATTAATTAAGTGGGGTGAAATTTAAAAAAAACTATTAATTATATTTCCCACAAGCCTTTTACAAGTTACTTGGCTGTTTGAAATTAATGAATTCGATCAGTTAGAAAGAAAAAAATTCAAAATTGTGAATAACTTAACGTTTGTTTACGTTTTAGAGCTGTCTGATTGATTGCATTCATTGATTTCAAATCTGTCAAACTTAAAACGTCAAAATTAACGATATTACAATGTTATACAATAACTGTCAAGATACAGACAGAGGAATATTGCTTATTTCAGGATACGGCCGACTATTTTTTGTGCATTTTAAATCACCGTACTGGCTACTTTCAGAATAGCAGCACTTAGAAACCGGATAAAAGGTTCTCCTGGCTGAACAGAAATACCTGACTACCTTTACATATCTCGGAGTAGATTTTACGATATCGAAATAAGACAGAGATTCCCTTTTAAAGCGTTCGCCTAAAAGGGGCATTTATGTAGAATTAAGTTTCCCAGTCGGGAGAATACTTGGGATAATGTGAGATTACAGTTTTCCATTTGACACAAATCCCTACAAAGTTCAGACCTATGTCTTTACGTATACTTAAACATCCCTTTCCGATCAGTAAGATCTCCAAGCCTATTTTAAAAATATGTAGAGAAAAGTGGTATTAAAGTCTTTTCCTATTCTCTCGCTATCTCATCAACTACAAATAATTTTGGAATTATTGTAACATAATTTGAAAGAGAAAATTGTTAATTAAGTTAAATTATTAATATCTGTGAAGCCTCACAGAGACGAAGCGATTAATATGGGAAAAATGTATGGGGGTCTTTAAAAGGTGACCACGGGGCTTATGACCCGTATTAGCTGGCTTCATTGATCGCTTTACACAATGCAACGTTCACCAATTCCGCCATAAGAACATAGACACATTGTCAAAAAATTTAAAGTTGTGTGTATTGTCACGTGTCGTGGCTAGGGAGGAGTTAATGAAAACACTGGAAATTAATTAGCGATATATTAATTTGTAATTAATTGATTATTAAATGTAAAAAGTCACTTAACACAAATTAAAATTGACGTTTTTCTTTAAATTACACTTTTTCGCAATATTTCACTCGTAAATGAACACTTTATTATCGCAACTATTGGATTTACAAAATCCAATAATTGCGTTCTTATTAGAACACACATACAAAAATATGGCAAATAGCGAACAAGGCTTACAGAGTCTAGTAAGCAAGATGTATGATATATGCAAGGAAATTGACCTTATAATGAATGTAAACAAGTCAAAATGATGGTATTCGAGAAAGAGGAAAGTAACACAACGTGTGAAATACTAGTAGGTAATGAATGTTTGGAACAAGTACATGGTTTATGTACTTGGAGAGTACGTTCGATAGATGAGGGAATGTTGAGAAAGATATCGAGAGGAGAGTGACTGCGGGGTATAAGGTGAACGGTGTTTGAACGTATTAGTTTATAATCCCAATATGTCTACCGAGATAAAAATAGCGGTAGATAATGGAATTCTGGTACCAACACTGATGTATGGATGTGAAGTCTAGAGCTGGCGGAAGAGGAGAGAAAGTAGATTGAATGTAGTAGAGATGAGATCCCTCAGTCGTATGTATGGCAAATCCAAGCACATATTAGGAATGAATGTAAAGCTGATCTTAGCATAATTAATAGAATTAAAAAGGGTCGCTCAGATGGTTTGGGCATGTTGAGCGAATGAATGAGGAAAGAGTGGTAAGAAATATATATTATACAAGTGTTGATGGCGCCAGAAAGAGAGGGCGACCGCGGAAGATGTGGCATGACCAGATTAACCAGATACTGGAAGATGGCCCCGGTAGGAGACTCAACAACCGGCGAGCTTGCATGCGAAGATGCATGAATGTGGATGATGCGAGAGTTGTATGTCAAGACAGAAGAGTGTGGCGCTCTATCCTGTCTGGCTACCCCCACGGAGAAACGGCGTGATGGTAAATAAATAAATAAGTAAGTACAAAAATATTGGAAAATTTCAAATGATATCCTGTTGTTCCTGGATCACGACGTGCTGCATTAGAAGTCACATGGCGCAAACCAAAATTTGAATTGAATTTCAAATAATTCTTCTCGCTCCGTCAAATTGTGAAATTCAAATTACGAAACCAAATCGAATCGAACCCTTCAAATTTCACCAAACGTTACCAAACTCAATACAGAAATTCTTTGATTTACGATGTTAAAAGCTCGAAACTGGATAAATCAATTCCAATAACGGCAGTTATAAATATTATATTTGAATTACGCAATCTCTCTTGCCATTTACGCGGGAAACATCGATGCGGACAAAGAATCGCGATCCGACGTTTTATTTTTCCACATCCCATTCGAATAATTCGTCGCTAATTTTTCACATTGTATTTGGAGCAGATACAGAGCCAGTCCGCAAAAATGTATGGATGGATTCAAGCCTAAATTGTGAGCTAAAAATATTCCAATACATCAACCAATATCAATAGTTTGGAGGTAAGAGACTTCAAAGTTAGCTTTTTTTACAATATTTCTGACTTATCTTTTGTAAAACGTCTAACTATTATTCTATTATAGTCGAAATGTCAGAACTAATGCATTAACAAACTCTGTAATTCCCAGATTACACTCATTAGGGAATAAACATGCAGAGGCGGCTGACATTTTTGCTGATAATATAACTGTGTTTAGGACAAAGCTGATACAATTCTTTACATCTCAACGAAATGGATAACAAATTTTTCTGTATTATTATTTTACCTTTTAACTATTATTATTTGTACCTTTTATCTGTATTATTATTTTATCTGTCTTATGGTGTTTCTTTTTAAATTTATATTCTGTATATTTGTAAAAGCCCGCAAGGGCGTTAAATAAATAAATAAAATAATTTATATCGAATATTATAAATTGATTTGCTTTGATACCAGTCATATAAAATGATTTTATCAAAGCGACTTTTGGTGTAGTTCTTTTTTTCACATGTTTACATAGTTGATAACTTTTAAATTTAATAAAATGAATATTATTCTTGTAAAAAATATATAAACTATGAAACGTTCAAAATTTTGAAAATGTGTGGATGTTTTTATGATGGAATTGTTGAACTTTGCATTGTGTAAAGTGATATTATGTCTAGGCCAGCTCGTATAAAAAGACTTTCATACACGTTTCTCATACAAATAGCATCGTTTCTGTGAGACTCCTATAATTTATCTTAATTAATTAACCATGGAACTCTGGGTGCAAAATCCAGTAACTATGTTCTTAGAACATACATACATATAAAAATATTGTTATGTATTGTTATTTTATATATTTTCAGACGTATGTGTAGTAAAGAATGCAGATATTAGGAACGAATATAAAGCTGATCTTAGCATAGTTAATAGAATTAAAAAAGGATCGCTCAGATGGTTTGGGCATATTGAGCGAATGAATGAGGAAAGGATGGTAAGAAAGATATATAATACAAGTATTGATGACGCCAGAAAGAGAGGGCGACCGCGGAAGACGTGGCATGACCAGATTAACCAGATACTGGAAGATGGTCCCGTTAGAAGCCTCACCAACCGACGAGCTTGTATGCAAAGATCTACGAATGTGGATGAGGCGAGAGTTGTATGTCAGGACAAAAGAGTGTGGCGCCCTATCCTCTCTGCCTACCCCCACGGAGAAACGGCGTGATGGTAAACAAGTAATTAAGTATTCTGTTAGTGCTTCATTTAAAATAAATAAAAATAAAAATAAGTATTATTTGCTGCCTCGATGCTGCGTAACTGCTTGAACATTTTTAAATCACGAGAAAAATATCGATAAAAGCGAATCACCACAACCCCCTCGGTGGCAGTAATGAAGCTGTCCGAGCTGGCTCCAAGGTTGAGAATAAGGGTCGTTTGGAATTTGCCCTTTGAACCGCGTGTCGTCTCGTCTCCAGAGGATCAAACTTTATCGCAGACAAACTGTACCATTCGGTACAATTCGCATCGATGTACGATCGTACGATGGAGCGTATCAAGATGAACACCCGGAAACTAAAAAAGAAGCTAAAGGGATGAAGAAATAAAATTATAAGAAAAGGTTTTCTCGGAAGGATTCAATCCAAATCAATCTGAAAATTACAATATTGACGATAATGGTCTGTTTCGTAATCGCCGCGCGATTTTGATTGATTGGACTGGCACCCGATGTGTTCTGCGCCAATTGCTAGACAGGATTCGAATTTTTTTAAATCCGCCCAGTGACAGTTGAAATGCGTGTCAGTTGTCTTTTTCGGTGAGAACAGATATTCCTCTCCGTGTGTATTCAAGATCAGTTCAACTTAGCCTTCCGGAAGAGACACACCAACTGTTCCGGATTCGTCGAAGCCAGGAGAATTGCGATTGAAGCGGCACCCGACGTACCAGTAAAACGCAAGTACAATTTTTCCGCTGTGTCATAGTTAGCTTTGGCCCAGTGTATCTCGGGTGTCATTTATTATCAATCATTATCGGCGGCGATTGGAAAGGAAATATTTCTTTCTAATTTCCGACCCGCGTGCGATAGTGGCGAGCCGTCCGTCATCGTACATGGTCTCAAATTCAAAAATTCAAAATCGAAAAAAAAATATATATATCATGGTATCCGACACTTCAAAGTCTATCTCGTCGCAGATTCCACAGAGATAGTGATCAGACGATAGATGAAACATACACACAACATATCGTGACAACAATGACTCCGGCACAGTATTGCCACGTATCGCCACGAGACACCCTGCTTTCGACACGGTATTGCAAGGCAATAATTAACCATAACATCAACACTCACAACACATCAGCCCTAATGATGGACCCTGCAATGGAATCCGAAAACTCCAGAAGACACAATCCAGAAGATTCTGAGTGGCTGTGAAAACCTAAGAACATTCTTAAAAATCATCCAAATGTGTCGTTGAGCATCAAAACTGTTTTTTTTTTAATTTGAATATCAATACACTCTCTAAGCTCTTTCTACATTATTTTACATATTAGTTAACTACCATAACAAGTATTATTCTGAAGTTATCGCTAGTTAAAAATCAGCTTGAGTTTCTAAACATACATATATCCAAATACATTAGAATAGAAATTGAAAAAAAGGCATTTAATATTTTATATCCTTAAATTAGATACTGAAAACGTTACTTAACTACACCTAAAATTAAAATCTTCAAAATCAACCTCAAACCAAATGCTTAAATTTCAAAAGTAACCTCAATCTATTGCCTCGGTTTCAAAATGTACATAAGTCAAATTTAAATGTTAAAATAACTTACGAAATATACAAATTTCATTTACGTTATGTTATACGAATGTTTTATTACTTCTTTTCTTTTAACTCGTGGCGTCTGTTTGCTTGACGAAAAACTTTGGATCGATTTTTAACCCTTTTCCCGTGATCCAATCGAGCTGAAACTTTGCAAGCAGACTCGTGGCGACGATCAAGAGGATCTATCAAATTTTCGTTAAAAATAATAATAATTATAGTATAATTTTGGATTTTTCAAAATTTTAATGGGTTTTTCATACAAGTCGTATGGAGATTCCGACGCATGTGGTAGACACGAAACCCGAAAATGAGAAAGGGAGTATTGTAAAAACTTGGTTTTTATGGGTTACTTTTTTTACATAATTCCTTATTCCATTACTTTATATTTCAACTTATTCAAGTTATAACAAGATTTAAAAGAGTTTACTTAGATTTTCCAAAAAAAAATTGTTTATACCGTTAGATAGATTTTGATATGACAAAATCTCAAATGAATGTCAAAAAAATCTACATCTTATTATTCGTCTTTTATTATTCGATTATCCGTGTGTGCTCCGTATCAACCGGCTTAGAAAAACAACCAAAACTGTGATATCATCGTACCTTTAGCACGCGGTCAAAACACAAACGTGACGTCATCGTACGTCACGCGTCGGTGCGTTGGTCTGTGACGTACATGACAAGGACGGTGCAAGGGTGTGGGAGAAGTCAAAGTCCCCGTTATGACACGCGGATAATACGTAGCCAGCCACAGCGTCGGCCAGTGACGTCACGGTGTATGGCGAATAGTGGTTCACTATCGATTGATATGCGCCATGTGGCTCCAAGGTATATTTACCGCTAACCTTTGGCCGGCCCGTTAGATGTGTCCTAACTAAATGTGGTCTTGAATTTTTTAAATGGGTGTCTCGTAGCTAGCAGTAAAAACTTCTTGATCACTTTAAACAATGCAACGTTCACAATTCAACCGTAAGAACATCCACGCATTATCAAAAAGTTGTATATATCGTCGCTGTATCTGCAGGGTTATTTGTAAAACATTAATAACCTCGCAGGACTATATTCCTGCCTTGATTATGAGTCGAAAATGTTCAAGCTATTATGACCTAATGTCAATAGTTAAGAAGATATGCGACATCAAAGTTCGCATTTTTATTCCAATATTTCTGACTTATTTTTTGTAAAACGTTGAACTATCATTGAACTAACACATATCGATTACAAAAAATTCATTGGTTTCAATACAGGTTAAATAAAATGATAAAAATCCTGAAAAAAATCCAATTTGAATATTTATCAATTGGAATTCGAAGGTTTTTATTTTTTACTTGACTTGTATTAAAGAAAATGAATCATTCATGTTCGATATAAGTTACTGTAATCATAGTCCAACGTTTTTCAAAAAATAAGTCAGGAATATTGAAAAAAAATGCGAACTTAGATGTCGCATATCTCCTTAACTATTGACATTATGTCATAATAGCTCGAACATTTTCGACTCATAATCAAGGCAGGAATATAGTCCTGCAAGGTTATTAATGTTTTACAAATAACCCTGTATAGTATAGCCAATGTGCTGTTTAGTACATTCTGAGATGATGAGAGATAATGTAGATATACTAAAAAAACATTGCCGTTCATCTGGAAAGTCTGCTTAGTAATTATTTCCAATATTTTTTATAAATGTAGTCTGTGCAATTATTTTTTAAGGCAGTTTCATTCGTTTACAGAATGTACTAAAACGGCACATAGGATTAATTATATATACAGCGACGATATGTTCTAAATCAGTTTCTTCTACATATTCGAATAGAATATGCAAGAGACATCTATGGTCATCCCCATTATATAGAATACAGTAATAATACCTCTACTTTTTTTTAAGCGGAATATTAAGCAATATTCTTTTTAATTTGTGGATGTTTTTACGGTGGAATTGGTGAACTGGTGAATTGGAAAATATTATTTACACATTGGGTGAAATGTCAGCAGTTAAGGAGATATGCGACATCAAAGTTTGCATTTTTTAAAAATATTTTTGACCAATCTTCTAAAAAAGGCTGGCATATAAGTAAGTAACATGAAAATCTCATTAGCTTTGATACAAGTCAAATTAAATTATTAAAACCAATAATTAAATTAATTAATAATTTAAATAGAACATAGACTTTGGTTAAATCTGAAAACTTTATTGTAGTATATTTATATAATGGACAACCACCAAGAGAGTTCCGAAAGTTTTTTAAAAATGGTTTAATAATTATTATTATCAATGTGTTAAATTCACATTAAACAACACACTGCACGCGGTGTACAATATAATTATAGCGCGGAGCGATCATATAACTATGTCTCTTTCTCACAACAGATATCGTTCACACACACAATATTGACTGTATCGGTATGCAATACATCCTTGAAGTGCCATGACCAAAAAATTGTAAGCGAAGCCTGGAGCCGGCAGAAGAGGAACGAAAGTGGAATAAATAATGCAGTCTCGTTGTTTTCAAAGGTCAGTATGTCAATACGTCGTGTTTAGACGGTTTGGAGTAGTAAAGTTGCATAGAATACTTTGATTTCCAAACTGTAAATGTGAAGGAAAACCTTTTTGCTAGATGCACGCGGAAAGCTATTGGCTCATGAAAAATGTATGTAATTTCCTGCTGCCGTTCCACAAATAGAGATATCGCGTGGGAATGACGTCACGGAACGTCGTGGACCGTTTTTCCGTCGATGAAGTTTATGTAAATGATATTTTAAAAAACTAATCCATAAAAACCAAGTTTTTACAATACTCCCTTTCTCATTTTCGGGTTTCGTGTCTACCATATGCGTCGGAATCTCCATACAACTTACTGAGTTGTATGGAAAAACCATTAAAATTTGAAAAATCCAATATTATACTATAATTATTTATTTTTTAACGAAAATTTGAAAGATCTTCTTGATCGTCGCCACGAGTCTACTTGCAAAGTTTCAGCTCGATTGGATCACGGGAAAAGGGTTAAAAATCGATCCAAAGTTTTTTAGTCATACAAGCAGACAAGCAGACGCCACGAGTTAAAAGAAAGGAAGTAAAAAAGGCGTGTATTTAAATGATCATTTAAATTTTGCAAAAAAAATATGCACAGTCAACTTTTTAAATGATTAATCCTCTTTCTCCGAGACGTAAAATAAATCAAATCAATCGATATTTTAATGTGTTTAGAGCTACGCAAAAAATGTTTGAGATGTAGAAATTACGTTTGATAGTTACTTGTTGGTCTCCAAAACTAAGAGAAATTGTCGTTAAATATAATAAATTTAGACACTTTATAATTCGATTTAACAAAAATACTTTTTTGTCTATTTAAATTTTTATTGACCAGTTTTTGTGTTTACGTATTTCCTAACCTATTTTAGTCGGCACTTATATTACTTATATCGGCAGGCATATTTCTTAAATTGCTTAAAATAACCTTAGGTTTACGATAATAAATAAAAAAGAAGATCAAATACTACTTTTGAATACCAAATATTAATTGAGTATGCTTAAATATAATTATCGCGTTACCTTAATGCAGTTCATTTATAATTTATGCGTAGTCAACTAATATGGATCGAATCTATACCTATAAAACTCAATGTCTGTCTGTCTGTTCTTTAAACAAATCCACACCGTTTGTCCGATTCGATTCAAATTTTGCATACTTATGCTTTGGGACCCGGCGGGTAACATAGGCAACATTTCTCCCCTATTCACATACCCCTTTCCCTACCCCTGTCATATTTTCGATGTAAATTTGTACCGTTTGACCGATCGGACTCAAAATTTGGAAACTTATTCTTTAGGACTCGGCGAGTAACATAGGCGATATTTCCCCCTATTCTCATACCCCTTTTCCTCCTCCTGACATACTTTCAATGCAAATCTGTACCGTTTGACCGATCGGACTCAAAATTTGGAAACATATTCTTAAGGACTCGGCGGGTAATATATGCGATAATTCTTTTTTTTTTTTTTTTTAAAAAATAGAGATGTGAACACGGAATACGTGTCACATCAATATTCTTACTATTTTCAAACTAAGCTAAGCGCTTGTACTATGAAAATAGGACTAACTTGCTAGTCTGGAGTGAGGATCGAACCCGCAACCTTTGGATCACGAGGCCAGTGTCCTAACCACAAGACCAACAAGCTACTCATTCCCCCCTATTCTTTTAACCCTTCCCCGCCCCTGATATATTTTTGATGGAAATGTATACCATTTGAATCGAACCTTTGTTTACACTCACAAATTTATCTTAAACTTAATTATTAACCCGTGCAACGCCGGGTATTAACAGCTAGTAATTAATATAAAGATAAAGTGCACATTTACAGTAGATCAAATAATATTGTCCCTTTAAAAAATTTATCAGAAATTATATTTATTTATTATCGATCAATATTTCCATAACTTTTATTTGGGAAGTATGTTCGATAGAAAACTGAGAAAGATATCGGTAGAAGAGTGTCTACAGGGAATGAGGTGAACGGTGTCTAATGTATAGAGGTGTCTAATGTATTGAATTGTCTAATGTATAGAGGTGTAAATATTAAAGAGTTAAGGTTATTATTACGGTCGTTAGACATATTTAACTGTAAATGGTTACGGATATTGTATACGTAGTGTGAAGGATAACACACCGTTCGAATCTCCAGGTGTATACAGAGTGCCATGCGATTGTGGAGCGTTCTACATAGGAAAAACCAAACGCAATATCGCTACACGTTTGAAAGAACATATTGGAGCAATTAAAAACAACAACTCCAATATATCGGCAATCTGCGAACACGCATCCAAAGGGAACCTCTGTCACTTCATCAGATTTGACGAACGGAGGTGACCTGGGTTCGAATCCCAGTAGTAACCTAATATTTTTTCATGAATTAGATTTTTCTGTATATCTTTCTAATTGATTAATTAATTTGATTTAAAAAAAATCACAGAACTTTGTTCTGAAAAATTACAATTTCACACATATGAATGTGTTCTTAAAAATATATATAATATCTGTTGTATAAAAGTATGTCTAAATAAAATGAATTATTCAATTAATTCTAGCATCCATCTAGCGGTGGCATTGCAAAGTAATTTCAACTACCGTATCAAAAAAGTGGATTGCTCTATGGACAAAAATAAAAATTAATCAATTAATAAAAATAAGAACTACATATAAGGTCGATATATTCACGGAAACATAGAGGGTTGCTATAGCTTAGTGGTCAGAGCACCGGCCCCGGAAAGGAGGTGACCTGGGTTCGAATCCCAGTAGTAACCTAATATTTTTTCGTGAATTAGATTTTTCTGTATATCTTTCTAATTGATTAATTAATTTGATTTAAAAAAAGACAAAAATTTTATCAACAGAACCGCACCTTATACCAAGATCAGTGAGGGAGTCCATTGAAATATACAAACATCCCAATTTCAATAGAGATGACAGTTACAAACTATCAAGTATTTGGCGCCCTGTTCTCACGACTTTGATTCAACCTTTGAGAGACGTCGCAGAAAAGTCCGCCGACGTAATTAGTACATATTGCACACTGGCGACCTCTATCGTAGAAGAAGTGTACACTCCACAACAAAGTGCATATAATTTACGCTCCCGGAAACATTAATCAGTCCGCCCTATACCTCCGCGGGTATAGGTCGTTCTCCTGATGACGTTAAATACGACTTCAACGAAACGTCGATAATCGCTTCTCTGAAAACATACGATTCGTATAAAACATCCGTAACCATTTACAGTTAAAGATGTAAATATGTATTATGAGATGCCGGAAAACATGAAGAATATAAATAGTATGAATTATTTTAAAAACAAATGCTATAATTATTGCAAAAATAGTATAGAATCGTAGAGTATAATATGTAATATATATTATATTATAGATAATTATTGTGAACTATATATTATATACTAAAAAATTATATTATAGATTAAGATGTATTAAAGATCGTATCATATTATAGGATACCAAAATTTAAATATGTAAGTTATTATAGTATATTAATAATAGATTGTAGAACGTAAAATACTAGTTAATGTACGAGGATGTTATAGGTATTAACTAACTTAAGGAATAAATAATAAAATAAGAAAAATCATAATGGAAGCTTGTCAATCATGACTAGACTAACGGTAAACAGTGTAATTCTGGAAGCAACACTGATGTATGGAAGTAAATCCTGAAGCTGAGAGAAACGAAAGTAGACCGAATGCAGTTAAAATGATGTCACTCGGGCACGTGTGTGACAAATTCATTTATGATATAGTTAACAATTAACAAATTAGGTAAGAATGTAAAGCTGATCTTGGTAAACAGATTCTTATTTTAATTTATAAACGTAGTAAACAGATTTTTATTTTAATTTAGAGAAAGGCCTAAATAACCCTTAGTTATTTTTGGCAGTTAAGTGGATATTGAAAATCACTGTAGCTGTTTTTTTTATTTTTTATTTATTTATTTATTTATGTGAAACTAACAGTACATATAAAGAGATTATACATGATAATTGAGCGGTGTAGAGACCATCTTACAAGTTTCCACAGAATTAACCTGTTGTGTTTTAACATAAAGCAACAATAACTTGAGTTATAGAATAAAAAACAAAAAAAGTGAAAGTTTTAAGTTATGGACAAACTATGGGAGTCAAAGAATTAGAGGTAAAAGGAGAATAAGGAATGGATAGGAAAGGACAAATCTACCTAGTAAAAAGGACAAGAGATAAGAATAAAAAGAAGTGCAAAAGATATATGTATAGCATAAAGATATCTGATCAATACATCTGCATATATATATGTATATATATATATACGAGGTCTGGGCAAAAGAAAAAATGTTAATCAAAGAAATATACAAGATAAAAAATTACATATGCGAAGTCAGTTCAAAAGAAAGAAGATGCATTAAAGAAGAGGAAAAAAAGAAGGTTTATGACCGAGGTGAATATCCAAGAGTTTTAAATTCATAGATCGATGAATTGAAAAGATCCAAGTCGCTGAATATAGATTAATTAATATAATTATAAGCTGATTAACTGACGTTTCAATCTGAAACTAGTCACATTGATCTAAAAATTTTAAAAAAGAGTGTCAATTTCATGATGCCAGAGCGCACCTTTCGAGAGTTTTTGCTACTTCACACAAACAAATTTTCTGTTTTTTAATCAAGATTATTAAATAAATTTTTGCCGTTAAAAGAAACATATTTAACAAAATATTATTTATGTTGTTATAAAATCACTTAAAATTACTTTTTTGTCTACTTATTACGATTTCAAGACGTAACCCGTCTCTTCGTCAGGACAACCACCACACTAGCATGTAAATATCACTACAAACCACAACCATAGTACAAATATTATCCAAAAACAATCTTATATAATATCCATTAAAATAATTTCTCTAGAAAGGTATAAAATATCTATGGTTAAGAAGTCTCATTATATTAATTAATTTATAATTCTGACTAATTAAACATTTCAAAGCCAGTAACTTGTCTTTCTTAATTAAATGGGAAAAAATTATGTACAAAGTTTTATTCAAAACTTTGAACAAAGTTGTTTGATTTTACCTGAAGTAATTGGCTTTTACGCAAAGAGCTTTGGAACAAGCAATGTTAACATTTTACCGAGAGATGTGAATTTAATTAATTAAATAATAAGACAAAAAATTGTCCATACGATCGCCATGTTGAAGCTTCACCAAAAAAATTTGAGAGCTGGAGTTCAGTTCCACTTTAAAAAAAAGTTTGTGCGTCACGCGTCACTTAAATTTACGGTGTTTATTTATTTGGAAAACGTTGAAAGATAAAAAATTAAAAATAAATTATTAAATTAAATCACATAAAAACTACATATTCATCCAAACAAATATTCCCACGTATGTAGTGAGCTCTTATATTAATTATTTGTTTTTCAAAAGAAAACATATATTAAAAATAAAATTCAATATTAATTCAAATATAATAAATAGCCAGACAAAACTTGTACACAACCCACTACTGAATATATTTCCACTTAAGATTCCATCCCCTTCAGACTACATTCCCTAATTAATACCTCAGACCCCCCTCCCCCTCTCCCCATATCCCCTTCACCGTAACACGCGTGCATGGTTTATCTTTTTCAAGTTAAGTACACAAACAATCCTAAAGAAGAGAACATTGTTCTCAAAACACGTAGATTTTATATCTAATAACGTGGTGAAAACAAAGTGCTTTGTGTTTTATTTTATTAATAATGTCACCACAAAGTTCAAACCTACATTCATAAGAAAAAATATTCTTCGAATAATTAATAAAACAACTCTTGAAAAATGAAAGTTCATTAATTTTGATTGATTTGCGTTATCTCAAAAATCATGTCTTGACATATACATAATTCGACATAACATTGTACAGTCCGTTAATTTTACGTGATAGTATCTGACAAATGTCTTGACATTTCTCATAGAAACTTTACGAGTACATTCATAAGTACGTGCCGCCTATTTTATCTTAGGACATTATTACAATGGAAAAAAACGGGGGTATATCCAGTTTCGGCAAATAATCTAAGCGATGAAAAAATATGGTAAAAATAAATTATGTAAATGAAGTGCAGTGAGAGGTTTTGTAAAAGATGACCACCTTAATGAAAAATATTAATATTTATAAAAATGTGCTCTACACTTTGGTTTAAGGGGCTAAGCGTCATTAAATTTATGAAATTGGGTAGACTTCTGGTTGGGTCATGTGGAGAAAATAACTGAACAACAAACACTGATGTTCCTGCTGAATATAAGACCAATAGGGAGAAGGACTAAACTAAGATGGAGTGACAATTTATCCAAAGACACATCTGCCTTGGCGATCCAGAACTTTAGAAACCGAGATGAGTGGAGAAAGACTCTTGAGGAGGCCAAGACCCACCAGGGGTTGTAGAGCCAGTAGTGATGTTGGTGATAGCAATGTTCATTAAAGTTAGGATACATCCTAGACAGAAGGTAATAAAATTATAAGTTTGTATTGTAGATTGATAGATGAAAAGTAAGGGGATTCTTTGGTGTCCGAGTCAATTTAGTTATGGATAATTTTATAATAAACATTAAAAAGTTAATAAAAGAAAATTATAATGACGAAGTGTTAATAAATAGAGTAGTAGAAGAAACACAAGAGATGTGGCTATTTTTAGTCTAACAATTTATATAATCCCAATCTGGATGACTCAATGCTCCAAAATATTACAGAAAAACAGTCTGGATGAAAGATGAAAGGATACCCAGAACCGAAGAAGATACGGCCTGAGAACGAAGAGCCGATCCCAACAGCCCACCTAGACAATGATTTGGGACGGTGCAAGGAAGAAGAAGAAGAAGAATTTCTATAATCCCAATTATAATCATTTCGTTGTCTGTCTGTAAAAAAAAAATTCGATTTTTTTTAACGAAATTTTTTTAAAAATAAATACTTATTCCTTAGGAACTTACATATAGAAGTACCGTCATTTTTGACAGGTTACAGCTAGTTACCAATAAATATGGATCTAGGGTACTGAAATATGTTGTTCCCATGTTTAAATAATTTACCTGGTTCCGTACGAAAAAGTACGCTTACTCCCAATTTGGAGGAGATAATAAAAATGGATTATTCTTAATGATATGTCGTTGTCATAATTTAGGATTAATTTTTTTGACTGAGACACTAATTCTTCTATCAATTTTTTTATAATCTGCTATATTCTTTAGTATTCAAATGAATTGATATAAGAGTTGCTTTTAAATATATTAAAAATTGTGTGTTTATAAAATATATTCTACTGTATAGACAACTGGAGACAAACATCTAGCAAGATATTCTGTGGGTCTATCTTTTATATTATTTTGTAATTAAAAGCTGTTAAATAAAAAATATGTGAAAAGCTAGGAATTGTATATACATAGTGTACATACTGTAATATTATGTTGCTTGCTACATAGTTAAATAAATACTTATATTATATAGATAAGATAATTTAGAATAATATTATATAGATAACGAGTAAACCGCATGTTACATCAAAGTAGTTTAAGCTGATATTTGAAATTTAAAGAAAAATGCCATTTAGAATTTAAAAAGGTCATGTTTTGCATTTGACATTTAGAATTTTTTGAAGTCAGTTAAAATGAAGAAAACCGTTCAAATCTTTTATTTTCCTTTCCGTGGTAACATGTTCACTACGTAAACGCACTAAATAAATCCCGCGCCTTAATATATATTTGCAATCAGTAGAACACTTGCGTTAACGATTTGTCTTCCAAAGGCGTTTGGCTCATTTCGAAATGTCAAAATACGTAACGTGAGCAAGCCGGGAAACTTGACAGTCAAATTTTTCGATTTTGAGCTTTTACGGCCGAATCTTTTCACTTCTACAACAGATACAATCATGCACTTACAATGATATATGTTGTAGAAAAAATAAACAAATCAACTTATTTATCAAAACATTCCAAAGCGAAAATTTGCATATTGATCAAGTCATTCTGTGAACATCTGCTACATGGAAAATTGACCAAGTCAAAATAATTGAAAACAAGGATTGGATAAAAGTTTATGTATAATAATTTTGGGTGCGTGTACTTATGTAGGTACACGCGATAGAAGTTATGCTTCATAGGCATACATAAAATAAACAGCGCATCACTTCTCACAGCACCACTGCCAGAGTAATCGGAAGCGCGAAACGAACCAGCCTCAAGAACTGGCAACTAAAAAGATATCCGCAGAGTGCAGATGCCTGCTCTACCTTGGCAGAGAAACGGACGTTATTCAGCGCATCGGTGACCATCGGTTAATAAACAATAGCCTAGACAAGTTATATCTCAGTTACCAATCATTGACACAATCACATCACAAATTACAATGTGTAATCAGTTAAACAACGGTTTGAACATCACCAATATACTTACTAACAAAGGCTTTTTTAAAAATTTTTATTCCTTTTATATATTTGGCCAAAAACCTTGAAAATACACGTTACAGATAAATAATAAATTCACAGAAAAAAATAAAGAAAACGTTGGTCAACAGAATATAGAATAAATAATGCAAACAGAAAATAGAGAAATACATTAGTACACAAAAAGTTTTGGAAAAATCAAGTTTGTAGTGCAAGCAGTATCCCGATAATCACTTCATAGCAGAACATGGAGTAATTAAAATGTGACCACATAAGACGCCCTCTGAACAGTTGCACTTAATTTATATATATTAATATAATGCACTATAATTTAAGTTAAAAATTTAGTTTAATAATTTAAATTAAAGGAAGAAAATATTCAATCAATGAACATTTTTAAATCATCTGAAAATATATCCGGTAAGCTTACCCGCGCGGCTTCGCACGCGTAGATTTTTAGTAAACTTGGTCATATTATACCAATTTGTGTATTAACCTTCACATATAGACATACGTCGAACTTTTTATAGAACTTTTTGAGTTTTATAACTTCTCTATAGAAAATATTTAAATATCTCTTACCATTAAGGCAGCGTTTGTGAAAAACGCATCGCTCGACCATTTTTTCATCAACTTTAGTTGTAAAATAGGTCACCAATAAAATTGCTTTTACTTTAACGGGATAATATACAGCCTTTATCCACCTTGAAAGTCCATTCTAAATATTGGTGAAAAAATTTTTGAAATCGGATAAGTAGTTTCGGAGATTCCTCCTACATACAAACTTTACCTCTTTAAACAGGGTTATTTGGAAAACATTAATAAACTTGCAGGACTATATTCCTGCCTTCGAATTCCAATTGAAAATATTTCAATTGGAATTTCTGCAGGATTTTTATCATTTTATTTAACTTGTATTGAAACGAACGAATTTTTCGTATAATTTACTGCAATAATTGTTCAACGTTTTGTTAAAAATAAGTGCAAAAAATGCAAACATTGATATTGCATAACTCCATAACTATTGATATTAGGTCATGGCTGCTTTAATATTTTCGACTCATAATCAAGACAGAAGTATATTCCTGCGAGGTTAACGCATATTAAATAAGCATATTCATAACCATACCTGTGTGGATTTATTTATCGGTGAATTTAATACACCATTTATATCAAACGTCCGTCTTCCGTCCGTCCGTCTGTCTGTCTGTCTCCGTAACTTTGTGTAACGTCCGTAATTTCTTTCGAATTCACGTCTTAAAACGAAATTAAACGGCCGAAGATGGGGGCACGTACTCCGGGCCAGCAAGCCCGAAGGCGGCGACGATAGCGACGTGGCTGCCGCTGCCTCTCCGCGGACCACCAAAAAGATATTATAAATATATACTGGAGTTTAGCCAAGACGCGAACCAATGTTCCGTCATTTTTGAGAGGTAACAGCTAGTTTATATTGAATTTACTCAGTTATGAATGAGGTGAGTATGCGAAAATCTTGAAATCACGGAGTGATGAACTGAAGAGATCCAAGTGGCCGAATTTAGTGTTAAACATATTAAGAAGAGCGATATATAACAGAGCTTTACCGGATGATTGATTGATGGAGTGGTGGATTGGTGTTCCAGTAGGAGAAGCCTAAAGATGCGATTGATCTAGCGGTGATTATGATAATGAGTATTTTCAATCTCTTATGAAATATACTTTTTTTACAATTTTTGTGGGATGTGCAGTATTTTTTATTTTTATTTATTAAAAATCCAAATAAACGTTTTTTTAAATTTGAATACAATTTTTTACATTTTTTAGAATTGCCACTCAACTAGCCTTGGGCACGTCCCTGCGTGTCGGTGTATTGTGTAGCTGTGTAACAGTTATTTAAAATTATGTCAAACATAAAAAGCAACACACACACACGCAAACACACAAGATATTTACATACGCGCATGTAAACATTTCAAAAATCTCAGTACCCTCGAGACCTAGACCTCCGTTCATCTAGATCTCATATAAGCAATGAAGACTCTGCGAAGTTTTTTAACATGCAGACTCTAACTCGTCGAAGAAACATAGCTGACGCGGTGATGTTATTCAAAATAACACACAATCTAGTTGATAGTCCGGAACTTCTTCAACGAATATCTTACCACATCCCAACTCGCAATAACAGACATTCGACCTACTTTTCATCTCTCCTTCTGTAAGACCAACTCAAAACAAATCTCCTTTATGTACAGATCCACAAATTCATTTAACACAAACTATCACCACATTGACATTTTCAACTCAACGATAAGAAACATAAAACAAACAATATCTACACAACCGCACCCAAACTAATTCGTACATTATTATCTTCCCTTCTACTTCCATCCCACATTCCTCTCCACCCTCTCCACTCGCTGTTAAATTAAATTACTATATTCAGTGGAAAATTTGTAATTGGCATAATTTTAAAACCATTATTTTACATTTATTACGATGTTGATTTGCTGTTAATTTTCCCCAAAATAAAATAAATAAATAAATAAATATAAAATGGAAAATGTTTCCGGCCGTCCAGAACCTTCTGGAATAAAAAGGAAAAAATTCTGCTTTATAAAACGCGATTTTTGACACGGTTCATGGCACATTTTACCGGGAGGGGGCGTATTCTTTGTCAAAATATATCTTGACAATTTTCTCGACGAACCTGGCGCCCGACGGGAGTTGTCAAATTTGACGGGCGCGTCTCTCCGGAATATCTGAGCTGCTAGTCGGGCTCGCGCGACATTTGAGACGATTAGAGATGAGAGAGCTGCAGCTTGTTAGTGTAGTGTTTAAGACACTGGCCTAATGGTTTTCGGGGATCAGGTCTCGCCCCGGGGGATCAAGTTGGCTTAGGCGCGTAGCTCAGCTAAGAAATTATTCATAATAACGGTGACATCCCTCACCGCAGTGTCCTCTTGACATAATAAATATGACATTTCATCGAGATATATTATTAAGTCCTTACCTATAAAATTGCCGTTTTTAATTCCTTTCTTTTAACTCGTGGCGTCTGCCTGCTTGACGAAAAAAATTTGAATCGATTTTCTAACCCTTTTCCCGTAATCCAATCGAGCTGAAACTTTGCAAGCAGACTCGTGGCAACGATCAAGAATATCTATCAAATTTTCGTTAAAAAAAAATAATAATTACAGTACAATTTTGGATTTTTTAAATTTTTAATGGTTTTTTCAAATTGGAAAGCTACCAACGGCGGCCTGACAACGTCACAGAATATTTAAAATTTGAATTACTCCGTCAGTAGGTATAATAGCTACTTCACTATGAATTTCGAAAATTTATAACAATTGGTTCACAGATGACAGCACACTTCGGTTTTTTGGGAAGAAATCAAATAATAAAGAGATATTTTTAGAGATTTCTGACATAGATATTTGTCTAGACATGTTTCATTTTCAGCCAATCAATTATTTAATTACATGATGGTAAACTTAATTTACAAAGGGAATAAAATAAAAACTTGGTTTTTATGGGTTAATTTTTCTAATACTGGCTTTTTCGAAAACCGATATATTGCATTCGACTTGGAATTTTAAATTCGAATTAATGCCATATTAAAGCTATGGCATCTTTTTTTGTTTTTTTTTATTTTCATGAATTTTTTTCAAATTTTTACAGTTCCACGAAACATGAAAGTATGAACTTGAGTATGGAACAGAAGAATGAAACGAGGCAACTGTTTTTTTAAACATATCACACATACATGCAAAGAAATATATATCGTGACGGAATGGCTGAATCCCGTGTAATAAATGTCACAACACTATCGCAGGATTTAGAACGGTCAACGATTAACAACGACTAAAACAGCCTAGAAGCGATGGGAACCTTCTACTAACCACTAGAAGAAAAAGAAGTTTGAATTTACCAGCGTTTGGATATAAACGCCGGGACTGCTCCGCGGCGCGTTGTCGTGTTTTGACAGATAGTTCAGTGCCAAGTGATCCCAGTCGTGAAATTGCGATGTGAATCGAGCGAAATAATCGGGCGAATACTTACCTAAGTGGCGAAATAAATAAATGCGACTAATACGTTCGAGAATTGGATAGAATGTTCTAGTGAATAGTAAATAATGTGTTCATATATGAGTGATATATTACGAAATAACTTGATTTAAAGAATAGCGTTAAGTTTCACTCGTGTTAAGTGATTTGAAATAACAGTACTAAAATATTTAAAGATAATTATGTTAATTTTAAATTACAATATTTAAAAATAAGCATGTCAAGGTTAATATTTCAATCCGATCACTCAATTATTTATTATCAATTATTTTACGCACTTTTTGAACTTTGCATAATGTTATAGTTATAATGTTCACTAGTGATAATTGAAATATTTAATTCTGTATCTGTATTGGTATTGCACGGCAGATTTACTGCTTCTAATTTATTTTCTATCTAATCTAATTTAATTTCTATATTTAGGGTTCCAATCATATGCGTTCTTATGCTACATCAACTTTGATATTTTCTTTTTGAACTTTCCTTTTTCAATATTAATTATTCGTCTGTTTTCTGAAAATATGCACTTTTAATGAAATGATTTTTTTAAATATATAAACACTCGTTTGGAATAAATAATCAATGATGACTTGATTCATTTTGGCTGCCTCTTTCTTGCAAGCATTTTTCAGGCTTTCTTCTGTGAAATATAAGGAAATTTTCAATTAATATATACAAGAATCCAAAGTAAAGTAAAGCTGTTCAACGAAAAAAGCCCATAAACATTTGGTGCAACAACAAAAGGCCTACTCGACAAAATATCCACGAGACATAATGACACCAAACAAAATTTCAAATTCAATTTTTTTATGAAATAGCTTTAAATAAATAAATGAATTGATTATGGCGACGAAATCATTGAATATACTTTTTCGCAAATTCTCAAAAAAAAAGTAACCGATCAAATCAACAAACGCAAATATTGAATATAAATTGTGCGTATACTAATATATTTAAGTATTTGTAACTGCCCTAGGAAACAAAGGAGCCAGTGAATGGGCACCCATGGCATTCCCAGGACCGTTTTATGAACGAAATCTCCCATGTCGGTCCTACTCATATGTCCCTAAGTTGACAATTTTTTCTCTAAAGGCCATCTCGGTGTCACGTCGTGTAGGGCGATGCGAGCCAGAGAAGCCTGCAAAAGTACACTCACTGTACATCTAACTTATCATAAGATAACTTCAGTTATCTTATGATTTTATTTTAACTCACGGTACTTTTACATGTCGGTTCCTAAAGAATAAGTATTTATTTATTTATTTGTAAAAAAAAGGTTTTTATACTATAAAGAAGTTACGATGGACGGCGGACAGACAACGAAATTATTATAATTGGTATCTTTTTGTTTCCTATATTTTACTTTTACTTGTACATTTACTCTGTTTTCTATCATATGTTTTTCTTTTATTTATATAAACAATGGGGCCAGAATCTTATTTAACCGTGTTGAAGGCATTTTTGTTTAGCCCAACCCAGGGGTCAGCAGACTTTAAATTGAGAAGACCCAAGTTGCCAAGGAAATAGGACAACGAATGTAGGTAGCAGAGAGTCGCGAATTTTTAAGGCAAAAGGTACTTGATGAGTTCAAGCTTTTTATTTAAAATTTGAGTAAGAACGGTGACCTTGCATTGCTTTCGAAGGTTTTGTGTCTCTCAAATAGCTACATGTTTTCAATTTTAGGCATGATTGCAAATTTTAACGTCTGCTAATTTGTTTCCTAGGCCCGAATACATAGACAATACTTGACAATAAATGGTTTAAAGGTTAAAGTAGGTACGCTTTACAGGCGTGATTTGCAGTGCAGGCTATCCTTTAAATCATTTAAGTATTAATTCTGTGTTCTGGCCTGAGATTATTTTTTATTTGATTTATAGAACTTTTAATAATTTAATAGTTAATGTCTGAAGATGCCTATGCAAAGAGCCCCGGCCTGCAGGCTAATGGCCTAACCAAATGAGGACCCCATGGCAAGAAGTTGTTTACTAACATTTTTGTCAAAAATGAGTTAATAAGCCGTCTTAACTAAATATTGTACGCTCTTTCCATTAGAAATAAGTTCAGAACTTAAAAATAATTAGAACATGTTCAAATCATAGGGATGAACATGTTAACTACACTTTTTCATAAAAATCAAATCAGTTACTAATTGGAAGAACATGTTATCTTCAATAATAACAAGTTTATGCCATCATTCTGAAATTAACACGTCTCTTAATTTGATTGGAATATTTATGGTTAATATAAATTTTACTCTGTCAGTACTGTCATATATTTGTTTTTATTTGAAGACTATTATTATATGTACTTATACGTATATTATTTTTCAATAATTTTAAATGGTACATACTTACATGTTTTGTATTATTAATTAACATGCCAGGTATTTTGTAATTTTGGATAATGGATGATAGCATTTGAATGGTTGTTTAATGTTCGTGTTTTACCAATTTTAAAATTGTGTTATTCTATTAAAAATAAGTTCAAGAGGCGAAAAAATGGTTGTTAACTACATTTTTTTTAGGGAAAATTAGTATATTTTTATTTTTTTGTTCATAAATGTATTTTTTTTACTTTCTAAATACTTTATGATATTTTAGTGACATAAAACAATAAAAATTAATCTTGAATTAGCAATAAAACATATTTTTTCAAAGGCGAAATGCAAATGTCTAATTATCTCAAAATGACTTGAATGTTAGTTAACAACTTCTTGCCATGGGGTCTTCAAATCTAAAATTTATTTTTATTAGGATCTGCTAAAAGTTATATGCCACATTGTCATATAAGTATTCAATGATCAATTATACACCATTATACACAATTATACACAATTATTATCATTTCATTCATTTATTTTAAGCTCTTTAATAAAAAATCATTTAAAACGTTTGTTTGTTGTCATTATGCCGTTGGATCTAATGTCGCATGGGCCTTTTGTCGAGTCCAATTGTTAGTCTATTTGTTCGTGGACATTTTGTCGTGTCACGAGTAAAGCAAGTAAGTTAAAGGTACTCAAATGAGATTATAATATTTTTGAATTCCACCTATATTTTTCTCGTTAATATGAAACAGCTATGTGAAATAATTATTACAGCATTGTCATAATAAGTTTTCTTTAATCTGAAAAACCAAGAAAAAAAAATTCGCATATTCTTGAATTGAATGCTAATTTAATATGCTTTTGCGTACGTGACAGATGTAAGTATTGTAATGGAAAACTCGTATATATTCCTAGATGTTGTCGTCATACTTGTTCAATTTCTAAAATATCCGCGTTTTAAAAGATATTTCGTCCATAACATAATAACATATTGTGGAAAACAAAAATCGAATATAAGAATATTAGCATTAGATCAGATGACAATGTATACTTTTATAAAACTGATATATTTTGAAGGTTGTACCGGTAAGACACCACACCTTAGCAACAGGTAGAAGATCAAAAATTATCCCTAATTTGTGTAAAAAATATATTTATTAAAAATTTACGGCTTTCGATGTCGTTGATAAATTTGTGCATTTCAAGTGAGGAACAAAACATGCAGATAAACAATAAAATAAAATCATTTTTCAAAAATTATTACAGCAACGTGTGAATTAAAATGTATCACTAGATATCGTTTTTAAATTAACAACGGTTTTGAAGTTGCGACCGTTCTCACCGCAAGCTTCGAAGAAAACAAACCAGAGTTGTTTTACAATAGCCATAAAAATGTAATCAATCGCCCACATGAAAACAGATGTTATCGAAAATGTCAAGTTATCAGGGCGCCGTGAGACCGGAAATTAAACTGGCATGCATAATCACGCAGCAACACACAACGACATCTATAAAACACAAATTGATACTCAAAATCTCCTGACATTAAAGGCGAACAGTCGAAATCCAAATTAAAAACATGTAAAAGCTCACCTTGTTGCGACGCCATAGCTCGTCCCGCGATCTGTCAGGGAGTGTCGACGGGTTCGAATTTGGAATTGTCTCAGCGCATGGGTGCCAACTTAAAGAGTTGTCATTAATTCGATCGGTACAATCGCTTTTACAATTATTAATTAAATTACAGCAGAGAACTCCGCCCGCTTAACTGTTTCAGTTGAAAATCAATGGCGTGACGCCATTTGCGGTCCGGCTTATCTGCGTAGCATCCGCCCCGCGCAGCGCACGCCTGAATGTCGACTGATAGGCAACCTGTTTCAATGTTACGAAAAACGTACACATGCGGGCATGTACTATGGATGTACGCACGCATACTCACAACACTACACAATACACAATTATTTTCCCAGGGGAAAACACTCAGCGAACATGCTTTTTGCCTACTACATAAATCAAACTGAGGAACTAACCCAAATAATATTGTATAAAAATGGGTCTGGGTAGTGATAGGAGCAGGTACATAATATCATAGATACATAGATATTTAATTATATCAACATTTTTATGCAGAGCAATGTTCTTTCATTTCAATGTCAATATCACCGAGCTATGCCCGTGTAGATGGTGTAGAAGCAAACATTTTACACTTTTTTTTAATGTTGTTGCTAGTTGGAATAATTTTGCTAGTTAATAAATTAATAAATAGGTTCACACTAAAAATTGCACAATTTTAATAAATGAATAAAACAATCTATTAAAAAATTCAATAAATTAATTAAAATAAATTCACTACATTAATAAAAATATATAAATTGATTTGATTAACACTAAAATACACTAAAATATTATACAGGTGTCTCGTAGCTAGTAGCAAAAACATTGGGGGAGACTTCCTCATTCAATTTTGAACAGAAAATATTATTTAAATCTTGGATGAAATGTATACAGTTACCAAAAATAATTCGTGTGTGTATTCATGTACGCGTGGTAGAAGTTATACTTAAAAACTAAAATAAAGGCAACATTATATATTAATGACGCTCAATGTATTGAGTTGTAAAAATTTTCATTTTCAAAAGAAGTCCAAGTCTACCCACTTATGTTTTATCGATTTTCGGCCTAAAATAGTTCTGTATTCAAAATTTTCGAAACTATTTAACTTTGACAGCCGCATTGAATGAACGAATTGTTATGAAAACGAATATCTGACAATTGCGTCGTTTTTGCAACAAACAATTTATCGAATATCACTTTTAATTATTTTTGGCATGTCGACAAACAAAAACTTACAAGTAATTCCATAAGCAGTTCTAATTTTCAATTCAATAACCAATCATTTTCCAGCTTTTGAATTGAGCATCTTTGTGATTGGTACTCGATTTAAGATGGTCAACAATACATTATTTATATCACTGGAACACTAATTTCAATTGAATAAATTTTTGACAGTTTAATGAATGCGCGTGCATTTCGTGGCCTCGCAAACCCGTTACATGCTGCGCACGCGCAGCGTTCGCAACTTCCGTTACAATGAAAATTTACAATCTTTGATATTGCATATCTCCATAGCTGTTGATATTAGGTCACAGTTACTTGAACATTTTCGGCTCATTATCAAAGCAGGAATCCACCTGTAAAGTTTTTGCTACTACCTATGAGACACACGGCATAGGTTAAAATACATACACATCTTAGAATATTCTTTGCACAAATCTAAGCAACATCTACCTAAATGAGTATCTTGTTGGTCTTCTGGTTAGGACTCTCGCCTCGTGATCCAAAGGTCGCAGGTTCGAATCTCACTCCAGACAAGCAAGTTAGTCCTATTTTCATAGCACAAGCGTATAGCTTACTTTGAAAATACTAAGAATATTGATGTGACACGAATTTCGTGTCCGCATCTCTATTTTTTTAATAAAAAAAATTATAAATAAAAGTATTATCCCCAAATTGATATTGTCATATTTTTGGTTTTCATAAAAAAACTGGCTCAACTATCGAATAGAATTTAATGGATTCGCAAAGGCCTTGTGCAACAATCGTATAGTATTACCTTCAACTATAATTTCTTGATACTTTTGCCGCCATTTGGAATAATTTTGCTTCTACGGGTATCATTAATTTCGATAAAGATAAGGGAAGAATGCTAAGTCGAGGTGAGTGTTATAGATAATGTATAAATAAGACAGGTCTCGATAGTTAGTTAAAAGCTCACGATGTAACACGGGAAGGACCATTTGTGAAAAAAATTTCAACCTGGCGTCGTATGAGTAGGACCGATATGGAAGCTTTTGCTCATAAAAGGGTCCTGGGAATGCGGTGGGTGTCCATTCACTGCAGATGGTTAGGCCAGTACTGCACTACGCCGATCCTCTGTCGCCGAACTTACGTCGCGTCAAATCTACAAAGCGAACGGATCGACCGGTCGTCCGCGTAGTGTGTTTGATAAGCGCATATATATGGGAGGAAATTATTATAGCATATTAAATTATGGCGCCGCCGCGGAAGACGCTGGATTTAGACAGGCACACGAATAATATGTCCGCAGATTGACCAATCCTCGATTAGTCCAATTTGGTACTTAATTAGATAGCAAATAAAGATAGAAAAAGTATATTGAAAAAATGCCAATATATCGCACCTCGAGTGTAAAACTTTTTGAGTTAAGGATGTGATCTTTTTAAAATCATTAGTGGCACTACGTAACAAAAGATCATCTTTGTGTGACTTTCCATTACCTACTGTTTTTCAAAGAAAAATTATACACTTCATTTGATACACTTTTCTTTAAATTGAGTGCAAGAACATCCCTTTGAAATGTGGTTGTTTTGTTCTAAGAAATATGAAAAAAAAAGTATATTTTATTATTTTTCATATGCAAATGTATGACTTTTAATCCTTACATTATTATTTGAAACACGCAAACAAAAAACTTTAAGCCCCACTGTCTCCGAATGCATATTTTAAAAAGGTCTCATAAAAAGTTATAAAATGTTTTGCATTCACGGTGCGATATTTTCATAATAAATAATTGACAAATATCGTTTATATGTTATTATATTGAATTTATTTTGTTTCGATAAATTATTAAACTATGTGTAACCCGCGAACAATGATTAAGTGCCGGTTGTATCGACTTGTTTTATAGTAATCTTTCGTTAAAGCATAGATTTTTGCGTTTTCCACCAATCAAGCAATCCGTTTTCATAAAAATATATACTTTATACGAACTATTACTATAAACCAAGTTGATGCAAACGGTCTTTAGAGTTACTAAAATTAGTTAGTGAAGAATTTTGTTTCATAGTTGTTAAAACTGTATTAAACTTGTAGCAAAAGAACTTATACAGGCCGCTATCTTGGTCTCGTTTTAAAGAGAAAGGATGAAAGTTTATGTCAGTACTGGTTCGTTGTGGTCGCGAACTGTGCACGCGCAAAATGAACCCACGATTTTCGACTTTCCGGATTCGACAAGTGTCCATAAACGGAATCATGTTTCAGAGACTAATCATTCCATTCGAATGAACCAATTATTGTTTTGAAGAAGAGTGTATGCGTTAAAACTCATACTGATCGCTAAAAATATATCTCAAATTAAAAAAATACGAGACTGTAAATTTGGAAAAGTTTGAAAATTTCCTAATTTTCTCAAAATATGAGGGCAGAGTACAGCCAGAATTACAAAATCGGGCAAAAATGCATACATCACAAAATTTTAATGAAAATTGCATTGAAAATGCCGTGCCCGGACCCAAAAACTGACGCGAATATAAGCAACGTAAGTGCGCGCTGGAACAACTCAGGCATCTGACGAGCCTGGGTCACGTATGAATGTGAATTTCATTGCTACCTTGTATTCAATAAATGTAAGTTACAAGTGATTAAACGATTAAAATTAATTATTTAATTTCAAAACACTTTACCTGCCCAATTAACGTTTTCACGATAACTGCGGTAGTGTTCGACTCTGCTACATTTTAATTAATAATATAATCTTCAATTGAATTTAATAATACCATATTCTGAATATAACCATATTCGTATTTTAATACATCGAAAAAAACTATCATCTTTTGTTAAATAATATCGTTTTATCGGCACGATTGGTTCTAACGAAATAATCATTGGTGTACAGTAACAATCAATACATGATTATTAATAAACCGTAAACGGTTGGTGACATTCGAGAATAGATAAGAAATATAATTACCCCCGAATATTGAAAATATTCTTTACAAAAGAATAAGAACTTCAACTCAATTTTTGTGAGTATTATAATAAAGGAGATTTTATTATGTTAAAAAAATAAAATAAGCTAGAAAGCTGCACGAATTGCAAGTGAATTTGTACTGATTTGTTAATCACCTTTTAATGAAAAATATTTTTTGGTTCGTGTTTATTTTTCACCGGAGATAGGCTCCGGGAGGAATTGAAGATGTACAAGTAATAAGAAAAATAAAGAATAAAAAATCTCTGTTGATGCACACAGCGTAGATTCGCTCGATGCAATTGCAATTGGAGACGCAACTGGCATCGTGGCGTCACCTGTCTCCCTAGAACGACTTCCTTTGTTTCCGTAGGTTTCCAGGCAACAGTTGATCCGCAGATTATGTAAACGTAAACGAATCCGCGACGCTGTCGGCTAGCAGATATAGCGTGTGGGCCTGGTACTGCCACAACCGTATCTAAAACATGTAGATAATCAGATCAACAATTTAAATTTCCCAATCTGCCTTAGCAATAGGAATGGTATGAGTACTCGAATACTAGAACAATGACCTCTATAAATCCTCCTCTGTAAATCTTGTATAAAAGACAAAGTTTCCATTACCGAGTTGAATTTATTTATAAATCGACCAATTTTAGCGAAGGCATCCAGAAAAATACTGAAATAATCAGAAATAAAATTAATCGTACAGTAATTAAACGATGTGTAGTTACGTTGAAGAGCGTGCACACTTACTGATGAAGTCCGCACGTGACCACTGTAAACTTTACTGAAGACGGATACTTATCGCAGCCAAACGGCGGAGACACGAGATAATTCTATTTCAAAATTTGAAATTCCGATGCAATCTTTAATTTCACACTTATGTAAATGAACTTATTTTATTGATTTTTTTTATTAATATATCTGTAGCGGTACCTGTTCAACCCTGTGCCATGTACCTATCGCCTGACCCAGAGTTTTGTTTATATTAACATTATTTTCGATTTGAGAAGCCCGACTGGTGTGGTGTCGCCAAGTCCCTAGCTCGACCCTTTTGTTTATATCGCGGAGATTTTTATTATGTTAATATAAACAAAACTCTGGGTCAGGCGATAGGTACATGGCACAGGGTTGAACAGGTACCGCTACATATCTTTGAATATCTAAAATATGAATATTTAATCCATTTTGATGAATTGTGCAATACCAACAAAACTAAGATAAGAGAAAATAAAGATATTTAGTTTCACAATCTTTGTACGACAAATTCAGCCATAAATGTATACTTTTGGAATGAGTCCGGTTGACAAGACTTTTGCCTCAAACAAATAAATTAAACAATTCGTAAATAAAGAAGTGATTACAAATTATTTAAACAATCTATATTTTGATATGAATCTGTTTTATTCATACATTGATTTAAAAAAAACGATATTATCAATATATTTACGGTTTTTAAACTAAATCATAATGCTTATGTTAAGGAAACAGCACTTAATTGAATGTCTTGTAATTTAAATGAACCCCACAAGTATTAGTGGCTAAGTCGGGAATCGCTGAAGCTTGATCTTTCTTTGATTGATATTTTGAAGGTCATTGCAGGATTTATGATTTAGTGACATTATTATATAATCTTTAATAAAATAATGATAGTATCTAAAATGCAGATAACTAAAGATTAAGCAAAAAAATAAATTAAATATAGGTATTTACTTCTCAATGAGAAATAGATTTTTAACATCGATCAGGTGATGATAAAATTAATTCTGTTTTTTTTATTGTTTTTTTTTGTCGTATGCAACAAAATATGAACCCAGAGAAAATATTTTATTATTTTTCTGAAATAGTATTTTCGATGAGAAATGAATTTCGAAAAAATATAACTAGATCATGAACTAATGAGAGAAAGAAACAAGTTCTTCAAAAAATTATAAATTGGTAAAATTAGTATATACCTACATTTCAATTATTTATTTACATATATCAGAATTATTCGGGATAGAAAGAACAAAGAATTTATTATTCCGAGTAAAACCAATATGTATGCAAATCTGGCAACATAATTATGTTATCTACTCCAGTACTTACCCAATTGAATGTCTCGCTATATACAAATTTATTCAACTAGGTAACATAAAAAAAAATCCCACAATCTGACAGTATGACTACAACTGTCAAAGTCAAATAACAATTTGGAACTTGGGACTCTTTCTGTCAACAACGTCCCAAAATGACAACTCATTTATCCGGGGGGCGTTTGAACGTCGCCCTTCTTCAAGAAACATGCAGAAAAGAGTTATTAAACCTTCTTCAAAACTGCGAGGGTCCGAAGGTAAGAATACTCTAGCGTATTTATTATTATTTTGTTCAAATTACGCTTGTCAAAAATGTTAATATTTGATGTATCTTCAGGCAATGATATGGGACGAGTGGCTGGCAGGACCCGTCGGCTTGGTGGCTCAGTACGCCCTTTTACGCGAACACGATGTAGTGGACATGTTTCCGTTGAAACCTGGTGTAACGCCTCCCGCCAATGTCAAGCATATTATATTCATCACCCGCCCGAAGATTCATCTTGTTGATATTGTCGCTGACAATATTTTCGGTGCGACCAACTCACATGCAGGCCCAAAAAAAGAGTTTCACTTATTCTTTGTGCCCAGGAAGAGCGAACTCTGCGAGAAGCACCTGACAAATAGAAGAGTCTACGGGAGTCTTACCACCATTGATGAGTTTAAATGTGATGTTTATCCATTTGACAGTGATCTCTTGTCTCTCGAATTGCAAAATGATTTCAGGTAATCTTTAAACACTTACTTTAAATATGTGTGATGTGTTAGTTGCCAGTATGTTGTAATCACTATTCCCCGATGGCCTGAGGGAAAAAATTTAATAGACTTTAGGGTGGTGATGGCCAACCTGTTACACGCCTATCAGAGGTAACAACCCAAGATATTTTGGGTGGTGACACCAGGGGCGTGCAGTGGGAACAAGAAGCATGAAATTTTCCTACGCATATATTTTGAAAAGAAACCGAAATAAGAGATAAATCTCGGAATATTCAAATCACAATAATTAACATTTTATTCAGATTTTAATATTTCATAATATTCTGCCAGATAAATATTTGATTTCGATATTTTTTTCCCAAATATACGGTTAAATAAAAGTCATGCTTTTTGTTCCCACTATATGCGCCTGGGTGACACTCATTGTTTACGAAAGGCAATCGCCCGAGAATAGTCAACGTGCACTGTGTTTTGTTCGGTCGAATTTAGATTGGTCTGTGCGACTCAAATTCAAATTCAAATGTTTATTCAATGTTCAATGTTACAAATGTTTACAGTGTTTACAAAATTTAATGAAGCTTTTTTCATTGTTGTTGAGTGTCTTGGCAGCAAGTAAACACTAAATTGATTTGACGCCCTGCCTGCTACACTAGTAATTTACTATATTATAGCAGACAGTGCTCTTCCAGTAGTATAATGTTCAAGAATATTTATTATTTATATAACATTTGTGAATAAATCTTATTGCCAATTAAAATTAAGTAATAGTAATAATTAAATGTTTACAATTTAATAATGGTGTTAATTAATTATATTATAGACAAAAGAAAAAAAATGATCTGAATAGGATATTAATAAAATAAAATAAAATAAAACAATTAAAAGTATTTAAAAAGATGACAGTAACAGTAAGACAGTAAGTGACAGTAAATGTTCTTGTAGGAATAGTAGACTCACAACACAAGTATTGTATTACTTGAAATCTCACTCTAAATTAATTGAATTCTTATTATTTATTCCTAGAGATTATCAGTTGGATGGGGATTCGACCTGCTTATATCAGTCTGCCCTGGCAATACGCAGGATCCAGCAACTGTACGGCACCATACCCCGAGTCCTGGGAAAGGGCCAGTGTGCTAAACAAGTCTGGGATCTAATGTGCCGGTTGGCCAAGGAAGAGCAGGCCACTGGACCAAAAGGACCGTCGCAGGGGAGTGTGGACATTCTCCTGCTCTTGGATAGATCAATCGATTTAACTAGCGTGCTTGCCACCCAGTTGACTTACGAAGGCTTGATCGGTAACTGCTATCAAATATTTCTTCATTTTATACTTATTTTCTTATTTTTATTTGTTCTCTCACTTGTTTGTTTAGCTTATGGTCCCTAAGGAATATATTGCACGCTACATTACTTTTATTTTATGCACATACTGTTTTACTGCGAAATGCATATTCATACATTAAGTGTCCAATACGTAAAGTACCTGCTTCAAAAGTTCATCGAACTTTAGTCCTTACAATTTACTTTCTGTCTTCTAATGTTTTCTACCTTTTCAGGCACTTTTATTTTCTACCTTCTAATGTATTCTACCTTTTCAAGTCACTTTGTATAAAGTATGGTTTTGAGATATGTATTACAGTTGATGTGTTTTGTAATGTTTTCGACATTAGGGAGCAAAAAATATTTACTGAATTATAAAACTATCAATCTTGTCTGACAGATGAACAATTTGGAATTAAAAATACAACTGCACAATTTCCTGCTATGAAGTTTCTGAGTCCTGATGAACAGAACTCGGATGTTTCAGCAGCGGAAAAAAAGAGGATCATATTGAATTCTGGAGAAGAACTATTCGCAGAATTGCGGGACAAGAATTTCACAGCGGTGAGATATTAAGTTAATTTTAATAATTAAATGTTGTTTTTGTCAGGTTGATGACAATTACAACTATTTGAAAAAAAATTGTTTCATTTTTTATTTTAGGTTGGGCCAGCCCTGTCGCGCAAAGCAAGACTTATCCACGACCAGTTAGGAGAAAGACACAACAACAAATCAGTTCAAGAAATTAAACAGTTTGTATCGAGACTTCCTTACATGCTGGCAAATAAGCAGTCGCTGGCAACACACACTGCAATTGCGGAATATATTAAAGAAGTATGTGAATTATTTTATTTTTTAGGTAGATGTACCTTCAAACTGCAATTTAGTTGGTAGATAGGTGCAGCCCGTCAATAATGAGAGGAAATCAATCATTTTTTCTAATACTTAGACTAGTCAGTAGATTATCTACCTTCAGGTGTCAAATTAAATTATCCTCAGTTTTATTCATATATTTTTAGAAAGGAATCTCGCTAGAGCAATATTCGTTTATAGATATAGTGTAGAAGAGAGTACAAAACTATTTTTTTTGTAACTTATTTTCAAATCGATCATTCGATGTGATCCAGTAATAATATTTTTATTACTTGATATATTGGATTATGTATTAATTTTTTCCTGGCGATTCATGCAAGTACACATACACTATGCACATGCTAATTCGTAGACCCTGTGTATAAATATTGAAAAGTGAAGTTTTGGAATAAAAAATTCATTGACAATTTCAGAACAAAGTAAGCATCTGAACTGCCAAAATATCGCCAATATGAATTTATATTTGAATTTTGCATTCGTGTTCGAGCATAGAAGTCAAGCTAGATAAAATCTTTTATTTTCACTTCCATGATCTTAAATCCAAAATCAGTGTGTATTGATGTAATATACACAGTAGTTTATTATACAGGGTTATTAGGAAAACATTAATAACCTCGCAGGACTACATTCTTGCCTTGATTATGAGTCGAAAATGTTCAAGCTATAGCAATAGTTATGGAGATATGCGACATCAAAGTTTGCATTTTTTTTTTCAATATTTCTGACTTATTTTTTGTAAAACACAGGACTATCGAAAAATGGTTTCGAAAAATTCATTCTTTTCAATACAAGTTTAATAAAATGATAAAAACCCTTAAAATTTTCCAATTGGAATTCGAAGATTTTTATTATTTTATTTGACTTGTATTAAAGGGAATGAATTTTTCATATTTCATATAAGTTACTATCGAAAAAAAAAATGCAAATTTTGATGTCACATATCTCCATAACTATTGATATTAGGTCATAATAGCTTGAACATTTTCGACTCATAATCAAGGCAGGAATATAGTCCTGCGAGGTTATTAATGTTTTCCAAATAAACAATCCAAAATTTGTTATACTCACTGTAGATTTAAAGTGAATAAGTAAATTGAAGAACATTTTATTTACATGCCATAAAATGCAGCTCTTTGTAAACTTTTAGATCACCGATACCTTTGAGTTCCATGACAGTCTGCAATGCGAAGAAGATTTTTTGAATTGTGTGGATACAGAGAAAGTAAATACATATATTGAAGATCTGATTGCTCAAAAAGCACCACTAACCAAAGTTTTAAGACTTATTTGTCTTCAGTGTGTCACTGGTTCAGGAATGAAACCAAAAATTCTCGAGTATTACAAGAGAGAGTTGGTTCAAGTCTATGGACTCAATACGTGGCTTGGTCTCTGCAATCTGGAGAAGGCAAATATTTTAAAACCTCAATCTGGGAGCAGACAGTACACGGTGCTAAGAAAGGTAAGACTTATTATAGATTTTCCAAACTCCAATAATTTGAAATTCAAAATTTTTATAAAAACAAGTCCAAAAAAAAATGTTGACTTCATAGTTGATTAACTCCGATAATTTGTATTTCTAAATCATTATCATCATTACTTGCGCCACAAATTAGAACATTTTAAATCGTCTCATTTGAAATTTTTTAACAACTAATAATGTGGGCGCAACTTTTTGATCATGCGCACCTGTGTGGAGTGTCCTTTATGTATTTCACAGTACCTCGTGGAATCCGCTTTATATGTAATATGTCACGATCCCGAAAAATGGGCAATCCTACACACGCTTCTTCAGTTGGCTACCTTGATATGCGCAGATAGCATCAGTTTTTACTACCTCATATCTGAAAGTGTTTAAAATTGTTTTTCACTTGTTTAAATCCCTTTTCGGGTCAATTCTTTTTTCTAATAACTGTGTTTGTGTGACTAATTTTGTTATTTCGTATATTTATGAACCATTGTATGTATTTCTAATGAGTGTGTCTTTGGTCTGAGTGGCTAAAAAGGCAAAATTTAAAGTTAAAACTGAGTAAAGACTGAAGAAGTCTCCCATAAATTTAAAGAAAAGTGTAATTATTTTTGATTACGTCCATCCAAACGTGGCAAAATGCAAAAAATAATTTTAAAACAGTTAAAATCGGTTTCTATTTTTTTTACAGTAAATTGCACTTAGCTATCACATGCTTAATTCACTATCTATGTATAGAAAGACAATTGCCTTTCCTTCATATAGAAATTTCTTTCGAAGGTTATTTTCACACTTCACCATTGTTGTTTTACAGGCATTGCGACTCACCGTTGATGAATCTGCAGAGTCTGAAGTTAAGGATAAAAGCTATCTCAATAGCACTTACACTCCCTTAACAGTCAGGCTGGCAGAGCATCTAGCTAAAAATAGGGGATGGTTCGGTTAGTAGTTCATTGTATTTCATATCTTTTCACATTACAAAATTCTCGACAATTCGAAAAATACAACACAATGTATTAATATTTAACTCTTAATTAATAACTATGATACAATTAAGCCATTTTATATTGTTCCCAAATTTTCAGGCTGATTGTATCATCTATCAGTAATCTTCCATTTAAAGCTTTCGTTTCGTTAGTTAATAGTAATTTTCTCATTTTCTACCGATCAAACAATCCATAAAAATCTATGCTTTAAACCAGCGGTTGCCAAACTTTGGGACCTCACAGATCATTAAATTCATAATTTTAAATCCCGTGCACGTCTCATAAGATTTTTTTGTGTTAAATATATGTAGAAAAATTTTCTCGCTGATCACTACTTTGGCACCACTGCTTTAAACAAACCTTTATTATAAACCAAGTTGATACAACTGGCCTTAAAATACTTTATTGAGATTGAACTAATATCAAATATGACAACATTAAAACTTTTGAGGTTAGTCAGAATATTAATATTTTCAGATTTGGTGATCTCTTCTCTGAAATACAATAGATTTCCGATTATCCGGGATAAATTATGAAAAAATCTGTCATAATCGATTTCCGAATTAATCAAATAACAAAATAAAATTCACCAAAAATATGTCATTAATTGCGCTCTCTTTTGTAAAGAAGTGACAATGACAACCAGACTGACTAACCCTGATATGACAGTAAGAGATCATTTTTAATTAAGAGATGATTTTTAACACGTGTTACTTGCCATTACGAACAATGTTGAACATTTTCATTTTAAAAAATATTTTTTCAATGACCTTCAAATTCATCCTGGTTAATCTGCGTTCTGTTTATTTAGATCCCGGATGATCGGGCTGTACATTTACTCATTTAATTTTGATTTAAAATTGGAATTATGAAATTCTTCACAGGATTACAAGACGTTCTCGGCCTGCTTCCTGGACCAACGATCGAGGAAATGCAAATTATTCCACACGGACAAAATAGACGAAACTCAATATCCAGCGACAACTCTTCCATAAATGATTCTACTAAAGTGATTCTTGTATTCTTCATTGGAGGCTGCACCTACAATGAAATCTCAGCCCTGAGAACCTTGTCCCAGCAGGAGGACTCTAATGTAGACTTTGTAATAATGACCACAAAATTAATAAACGGAAACACATTTGTCGAATCACTTCTTGAATCGCTGCCTGCGTAAAATATTTTTTCTTGTATTGAATTATGTCTTGAATTTAAAACGTGTGCAACACGAATTCGCTTGCAATTATGAAACTGTATTATTATTTATTTTTTAATGCTGCAACAGGCCACGAAGTCAAATATCTCCAGCGAAACACATCACAAAAACACCCAGGCTTTAGATAATCATGTATTTGTTCCCTCCAGGGATCGAATCTAAAACCCTCGATATAAAAGCCAGTATCGTGCCCGCTGGAATACAAAGGTCACAGTATCAATATGATATTTTGTGTACAATGTTCCTGAGATCATTTCCAGACAAATCTTGTCCACCTCATTATTTATCTCTTGTCTGAGATGTGATTTATTTAATGTTAAGGTAATATTGGAGAAGGGAAAATTTAAGATAACAAGAAACGTGATTTGTGTGTATTTAAATATGATTACCAAATGCAGAATGTAAACACTGTCAATCAATATTTCAATACTAATCAGCAAAGTTGTCTTGAAATTGAAATCCATTCCATGTTGAAGAAATAATATTTTAACATTTTCATGCTTAACCTTGTGGAAATCCGTTATAATTAACTTTTGGAAAAATTAATAATATACATCGTTAAAAAATAATAATATACAAGAAAGGATATTGCTTTAAAAAATTCCAATAAAATATAGATACCTCATTAATGACATCTATATTTGATTAAGGGAATTAAAAAGCTTTAGACGCCGGTGGTGCTGATGTGAATTACAACACACATGTGAAATGGGTTGTAAAATTTAAATATATATACAACTTCCAAAAATTTGATAGATGTGGTATTCTATCATTGGTGGAAATGGTGAACGTTACATTGTGTAAAGTGATCACTTAAGCCGGCCGTATGACAGTTTGTAAACCCTATGAACACTCAAAGACTTCCATACCTACTTCCCATAAAAAAATATAATTTCGTCTCTATGAGACATCTATAATATATCTTGATCTACAACATTGTTTATTTCACACTGTAACACTTTAATTGAAATTAAAACATAATAATGTCGCCACAAAACCATTTTGTGTTGTTGAATAAAATTAGAATGTTGTCGGCGCATCATTTTCAGTAATAAATTTTTAAATAAGTTTGTCACTGAAGATGATGCAGTACACTGAAAATTTTCTAATTTTAATTAAAGTGTTATTATGGTGTGAAGCAAACAACGTTCTGCATTATTAATTTTTTTAAAGTTGATTAATGTTGAAATAATGTTGTGCTTAGCTTCAAAAATAGAGAATTTAAAGACTGTGATCAAATTGAAGCTAAATGGAACAATTTTTCAGTGATTTGAAGATGTATGACACCTGTCATAAATCTCTAACATCTACCGTAGCTTTATAAACAACTTTGTAACTCATATGTAGCTCGAATGTTAAAAGTTAAAGCCAACCATATTATTTCATAAGGTCAAACAATTGGATGAATTTAAAAATGTCGGCAGTTTTTCGTGACCATATTGCAGTAAGTATATTTCTAAACCTAACATAACCATATTGAAATATGCATGTACCTAGCTTAATGTGTAGGTAAATATAATATATATTTTTTTAATCTGTGTATCATTCCCATTAGTCTTCTAGACTTATAATAACTTATTGCATCAGTATCTTAACCCTTTTCACTCTGAGGTTTTTTGTTTTTACTCCACCAGCTCAATTGTTTTTTTTATATAATGGATATTTTTCTTATATGAAAACTTTTACTTCGCAAGCTATTATAAGATTATCATCCGTATTCTGAACTAAGCAATATTACTATTTCTGTATCTTGACAGTTATTGTATAACATTGGGACACCGTTTCTTTTATGTTTGACAATTTGAAATTAATGAATTCAATCAATTAGAAAGCTCATTATTCGTAATTGTGAATAACTTTGTTTGTTTCCGTTTTAGAGCTTTCTGATTGATTGAATTCATTAATTTCAAACAATGTCCAACTTAAAACATCGTAATTGGGGCAATACAATGTTATACATACCTGTCAAGATTGAGATGAAGATCTGACATCCCAATATATATTGCTATTTTCAGAATAGCACAGACTGTATTATAATTCTTAATTCAAATCTCTATAATTAATTTCATATTTTTAAAAAGGTATTTTTCAAAACAAATCCCGGAATGAAGTGAAGATTTTGCCTCACACGTTCTGCAAAAATAGCTTGTTTCTTCTCCCCCATTCTTTATTTTTCTATTGGAGCGCACAGCATAATTGTTGTGCTTCCCCCTAGTTGTAAATAAATAAAGGGGGGACTCCACCGAGACGTTCTGTATCTGTTGCGACGCGAGCCCTAAGCGGGATATCACACTCGACATTGGAGTGGAAAGAGTTAATCAGTTCAAACCGATTTTTAAATTCACCTGTTTATTTGTGAATTATTGTAATCTTTTTAGAAATTGTATGTAATTTTTTATAAAAATAAATGAACCCATGTTTTGAAATAATTATAAATACTAGTGACTAGTGATAAATATAATTGTACATTTTAAAAATAAAAGTTAATAATGCTTATAAATAAAATACACTTTTTTATTTATGTATTTAATCTAGAGGTATTCACTGGAGTATTTTGCAACACTACTTGTCGCTTTCTTTGTACTTTTCGATGTATTGATTCCGTATTTATTGGCTAACGTCAATAGTTTCTCATTTTCAAATCCCACTTCTTCGTGGTACTTCCTCAACATTGCGGGAAGTAGAGTATCCAAAATAAATTTGAAATTTTTCTGAGCGTAACTCGAATCATTACCGATTGACAACATCAAACGTCCGTTGAAGATTCCATAAATGCTGTCACCTAGTGCCACCATCATGTCCTCGGTGACCATGCGCAATCCTTGACACTGTAATGTAAGAAGGGACTTGGCAAACCATATAGTACTGCTAGAAAGATCTATCCATGTATCGTTAATGACATATTTAGCAAGAACCAAGCCCAATTCTTGCATTTCGTCGAGAAAACTTTTTACTCCGGCTTTCGTATTCATATTTACTGGAGTCCATTTATCTTCAGTTACTTTGCTTTTTAAAGAATCGACAATCTTATCTTTATAATCCTTTAATGATTTCATTATGGAATTGCGCAGAGAACCGTCTAACTGAAAGCAAAGATCCAAACCGAATTCTCTCATCAAGAGGCACTGCTCTCTTAAAATGACGACGCACTGAGCTACCGACCCCAGCATGGCCTGTGGAGTGAATATCTGTTTTACCATTTGATTCATTAATATTCTTAACTCTGCACTGGCCCATACTACAAGAGCGCTCATTTTGTCATCGGGGAATGCGGAGATGAATTCTGTGATCACATCGGTCATCGTACAAAAAAACACTTCTCCAACCTGTTTTACGTAAGTAACTGTAGAACCTTCCAATTGTACACCTTTGACGTGTACCTTCATCGTCTGACTGCATATGGCCAGGAATAAATCGCATGCCTGGGTTGTCATCTTCAGTTTGTTCAAGAGACGAACCGGTTTGCGGGCCGAACGAAGACCACCCCTGGGCGTCCAGTCTGGAGTTATTTGTAGCTCTTTAATAAGGACCTCTGTCAGGGTTTTATGTCTCATAGCTATTTTACTCAATATTTCATGAGTCATAGGAAGATTAGCGTACTCTTCCATTTTCAAGCTATTTTCTGCAGACTGCATTAAAATGAAAGCTTTATCAAAATGCCTTTCTACAATCAATACGTCCAATTCTTCAGCGACGTCAACGAGCCAGTCCGGCATTGTGACTGTCTCTCGCTGCGGGCTTTCATCACCGAAACCACTGGTCGGAGAGTCTGAAGATTCTTGTCTGCTGGTAGGTTTTTCGTGACTGCTCTCCCTCTTGGGTACTTCAGTCTGCTCTTGCTTGGTGAGATAAGTTTTTTTAGCTATTTCAAATTTTTCCAACCAATCTTTCTTGCTGTTCAGATTGTTGCATTGGAAGACCCGGGTGTCCGGAAAAGCGAGTAATTTGAATGCTTGTTTGACGTTTCCCAGGTCTCTCACATTCACCACAGCCATGCTGCTGATGGAGTACACAGCTTGGAATCTGTAACGCATGGGTCCTCGCCTGTTGGGGATCCATGAAGTCAACATTAAACAATCACTAAATAAATATGCATGCATGCGTTGAAGAGGGGTGTGTTCCTCCGCATCCAATTCTAAGATATCACCTTCATGTAGCAGTATTCGGTCAGGCACATCGAGCAAACTCATGCAACTCTCCACCTTTTCAAATATACTGTTAAGTTTTAATTTTCTCTGCTCTTCAATTGTTTCCCCTTCTGTGTCTACTTTTTCAGAGTTCATCGTGTGCGAGAGATTAGATTCACCGAGAATCGATGTACTTGCCAGTGCCTGAAGCAGACTTCGTTGATCTGTCAACAAATGAGACAACTGATACATTTCCGCTTCGAGATGTGATATTTCTTTAGCAGTTTCAATGAACTGCATGTAATTTTCGTACACATTTTTCTTTAATAAGTTTGCGGTGTCTTCCGAAACAGCTTGTATTTTTTGACGC